>PVJS01016794.1:0-37028 GCA_004027185.1 Glis glis
CTTCCCTTCCCTTCCCTTCCCTTCCCTTCCTCTCTCTCTCTCTCTCTCTCTCTCTCTCTCTCTCACTCTCTTTCTCTATTGTGGTACTGAGGATTGAACCCAGGGGGTATTACCTCTGTGCTATACCCCCAGCCCTTTCTGATTTTTATTTTGAAACAGGGTCCCACTAAATTGCCAAGGCTGGCCTCAAGCTTGCAATCCTCTAGTCTCAGCCTTCCAGGTACTGGGATGACAGGCGTGTGCCACCATGCCTGGCTGTGGCACACTTCTTTTAAGGTGAATCTGTATGTCAGGTCTTGTATGGTATTGCCACAGTCCGCCCATCCCCGGCTTTATTGAGGTATGATGGACAAGTAAAACTAAATGTTGATGGTGTACATTATGATGATTTGATGTTTATATCTACACATTTAGCACCATTGTCTTAGAACTCTCTGTGTTGTGATAACAGAATGCCACAGACTGGGTAATATATGATGAGCAGGAATTCATTTGGCTGTGGTTCTGGAGGCTTGGAAGTCCAAGATCAAGGAGTCACGTCTTACAAGGGAATTTTTTCCATGTCATCCCATGGCAGAAAGCAGTTGGGCAGGGTGGGGGGGGTGCAGAAAAGAAGAGGAGGAGGAGGAGGAGGAGGAGGAGGAGGAGGAGGAGGAAGCAAAACTCCCCCTCTATAATTAAAGCACTCCTGTGATAATGGCATTAGTTGGTTCATGACAGTGGAGCCCTCAGGGCTTAAACACCTCTTAAGAGTCCCACGTCCTAATACCTTTGCGGATAAAGTGTCCAACACATGAACTTTGGGGAACACATTCACCCCATAGCACCAGCCAAGCTAATTAACATCTCCCTCCCCTCACATGGCTTTATGTGGTGAGACGACTTCGTCTGCTTTCTTGGCAAATTTCAATCAAATATTATTATTGTGTCTACTCACCTTGCTATACATTAGGCCTCTGGTACTTATCACTAAAGTTTGTATTCTTTCACCAGTATCTCCCCTTTGTCCCTTACCCCTGACCCCTTGTAATCCCTATCCTACTCTCTGTTATAAAGACCTTGAGTCTTTTTAAAAGATTCCATATATAAGTGAGGTCATATACTATTTGTCTTCCTGTGTCTGGTTTATTTCATTTTGCTTAATGTCCTCTAGGCTCATCCATGTTGTTGCAAATGGCAGGATTTCCTTCTTTCCTAAGGGAGAATAACTTTCCTCCTCTGTGTGCGTGTGTGTGTGTGTGTGTGTGTGTGTGTGTGTATGTGTGTACATACATACTCTTTTTGATCCATTCTTTTGCTGATAGGTTATTTTTATATCTCACCTACTGTGAGTAATTCTGTAATAAACATGGTAGTGCAGATATCTTATTAAGAAAGTGATTTTAATTTTTGGACATATATCTTATTAAGAAAGTGATTTTCTTTTAGACATATACCCCAAAGTGGAATTGCTGTATCATATGGCATATTCTTACCTGAAGTTTCGGGTGTAATTTCATAGAATTATCAACAGCATGTGGTATATTACTTCTACTTCACTGATCCCTAAAGTTTTGTGGTACTTTTCAAAGCTCATCTCCACCTCCTCCTAAATTTCTAATACAATTCTTCATCGAAGAGAGGAAGCCCTTCTCCACGCAGAATCACTGACCAGTCACTGATGCTGTGTGCATGTGTATCCCTCAGGCCCAGTAGAGCTGCAGAACTTAAAAAGAACTGCTAAAAAATACTTTTTCTCTCTTGGAAGTGTTTGAATACTGGACAAGTCTTCTTAGTTGCATTAGGAGGATCAATCAACGGAAAATGACATAGCATACCCTTCTCAAATATTAGTGAGGGAGTTTGCTTACATGTAATATAATTCCTGGGTAGCTTCAGCCTTTCGATGATTGACCCCTCTTTCACAGGCATTGCTAAATTCCTCCCAGGGGCAGAGATATAAAACTTTCCCCATGTTTACTTCTCTGTTTATGCTTCCCTTGTGGAAGCCCAATAGTGTAAGTTTCTTCTTTGAAGCAGGAAAATATAAAATGAGAAATATGATTCTTCCTTTAAGAAAGAATCAGTTTAATTAAAGGGAAGCTAGGCAATTTCCTGGAGGGAAAATTACTTGTCTATTCAGTTTCTGTCTTATAAATCCCTTCTGTGTGCTTATAGGAAAGCTAAAATCTCAACCTAGTGAACTAGACAAAAGAGCTTCGGTTGGATCACTAATCATATTTGAAACTCATTTCTCAAACAAGCTTAACTTCTTTATAAAAGTGGTGATGAACGCCGGGTGTGGTGGCGCACACTTGTAATCCCAGTACTTTGGGAGGCGGAGACCGGAGGATCCGGGTTCGCGGACAGCCTCAGCTCTCTCTCTCTCTCTTTCTCTCTACTTAGTGAGGCCCTTCGCAACTTTGTGAGACTCGGTTTCAAAAAAATAAAGTATAAAAAATAGGGCCGGGGGCGTAGCGCGGAGGTAGAACGCCCCTGGGTTCAATCCCCGGTACCGCAAAAAAAAAAAAAAAAGTGGTGATGACTTCTCTGTTGTGTTTATCTGTTCTCTGTTGTGTTAAGTATGAAGAGAAAAGGGCACACCTATTGTTACTTTACTCAGCTGAAAAGTAACATCTTAAATGTAAAACAGTATTTATGTTATACGTTTATGAACTAAATTTTAGATAACTGGGGAAAGTTCTAGAACATGGCAATGGAGAGGTAATGGTAGTTTGCAATTATTTGCACTTTTATTAAAGAACAGGTAGAAGCCGGGCATGGTAATGCTCACATGCCTATAATCCTAGTACTTGGGAGGCTGAGACAGGAGGATCACAGGTTGGAGGACACCCTTAGCATTTTAGCGAGACTCTCAGCACGCTAGCAAGACTCGGTTTCAAAAACAAAAAAATAAAAAGAGCTGAGGGTGTAGCTCAGGGGTAGAATGCCCCTGGGTTCAATCCCCAGTATCCCCCCCCAAAAAAAAACCCCAAACCAAACAAAACAAAACACACATAGAAAGAGTCAGGAGCCTCGTGGGAGGCTGAGACAGGAGGGTTTCAGGTTCTAGGCAAGCCTTAACAATGTAGTGAGGCCCTCAGGAACTTAGTGAGACCTTGTTTAAAAAAAATAGGGCTGGGGGTAGCTGTAGCTCAGAGACAGAATGCCCCTGGGATCAATCCCTAGTACTACTCTCTCTCTCTATCTCTCTCAACTTAAATGTACTTACTGTCTTTTAATCCTTACCCCACTCCAAAGTCAAGGTCTTTATTTTGAATACATATGAAAACCTTAGTAAAATGTCCAATCTTTGGAAGCAGCCTGAGCTCCAGTCTCCCAACCACAGCTCTTCAGAATAAACTTGAAAAGCTTCTGCAATTCAAATCCAAATCACAACGTATAACTGTATCTGTATTTTAACACATACCTCCCAGCTCCAACAGCTCTTTACTTTGTAAAAATGCATTTATTTCAGGTTCTTCCCAAATCTGTGCACCTTCCCTCCTGCACACAGCACACTTATTCCCCAGGACAAGCTGTGGCCCACAGCCCAGAGGTAACCTTGGGTTTGAGCACTTTGTTAGTCTAACAGCTTTGAACAGGTAAGAGTGAGCATTTTATTTGTATATGAGCCTCCTTGAGACTTCTGAAATTTTATTCCATAAGGAGCTTTTTAAAAAAGAGTGAAGAAAGTGACGATAGAGATGGTGCCCACATTCACACCAAACAGAAGTAAATCTGCAAAACACAACACGAAAACAGCATGCTGTTTAACAATTATTGTGTGCCAGGAATTCTGTTAAGAGTTCTCAGCCTGGTGCTGTGGTGAATGCTTACAATCCTGGGAGGCTGAGGCAGGAGGATCCCACGTTTGAGGACAACCTCTACAATTTAGTGAGACCCTGTTTCCAAATAAATAAATAAATAAATAAATAAATGAATAAGTAAGTAAGTAAGTAAATAAATAAATAAATAAATAAATAAATAAATAAATGGGGCTGGGGGTGTACTCAGAGTTAGAATGCCCCTAGGTTCAATGCTCAGTACCAAAACAAAACAAAACAAAACAAAACAAAACAAAACAAAAAAAAAAACCCAAAGAGTTTTCTACCTGTTATGTCCTTTCAAAGTTACAAAATGTTATGGAGAAATGTGATCTGGTGTGCATAATTGACTCAGGAAGTCTTAAGAGTAGGAGGTCATGTTTATTTAGTGGGCTGTCCTATCTTCGGTGTCTGACACAGACTTGGGCTCAATTCAGATTTTTGTATTTAATTCTCGGACTACCTCTGTCACCCTTGCTTCATATATGTGAAGATGGAGTATCTGAGAGGCCACGTGTTTACCCAGAGGCACATAGTGTGTAAATGCCAAAGCGGGGAAAACTGATCTCAAAGCCCAAGTGTGGACCCCTATATATTTTGCCTTCCTGCACTAATAGGTAAAGGTAATTCTGGTTATATTAAAAACATACTAGATCAAAGGACTCGGAGACGCTTGGAAATTTGTAATATAGAGACACCGAAAGTTGATCTCAAACATACAGCTGACACACAGTTCTCTCCTACACAGTATCTAAGCTCATTATCACAGGACATAAAACATCCTATCTTGACAGCATTAAGCTAATAAGAATGGCCTGGATTCAAAGGCGCATGGACTTATCCCTTCTGTGTCAAGGGGAATCTATCTGTGCTGTAGCAGAAATTCCCTAAATCAAAGAGGTGGCTATTCTTTATTAATCATGCATGATCTGAGCTACAGAAAGCTGGGATCATCAGCGGGACAGAAATATTTTCTCAGCTGCAAATTTCAAAATGTTCTGTCCTGTCGCTCCCCCAGACTGGAAGTGCATCAACTAAGTATAAAATTTCATTCCAAGGATGGAGTTTGTTGATGTATTCCTCCCCCACTGCCTTAGATTGCATTCTGCCCTGTGAAAATTCAAGCACCTAATAGCCCCCACAGTCTCTCCTACATCCCCGGGCACCTCCCCGGCCTCCACTACAGAGACACAGCAGCTCCCTTTCAAGTTTTCTGCCTTTTCCTGTTCTGTGAAACACACAAACACTCCGGGAAAATATCTTTTGAAAATCTTCTGCTTTTGACTGAAACCCAGATTGATTCTGGACCCCAGACTTAAAAAAATATATGCTTTCCCATGTACATTTCAGAATCAATGTGAGATGCTTAAAAGGCATACGCTGGGGAATCTTGTCACGATTATATTCTGACTAAAATATGCTTCATACATTTGAGGCAGAAGAAAAATATACAAGTGCACCTGTTTGTGTTAAACTCTATTTTATTTGGGTTAAACTCTATTTATTATATACTCTATTTTAATCTACTTCCCTCCTTTGGTTTGTGTTAGAAGGTTAAAATGTAGAAATATGCTGCCCTGGATTAAACGAACCTTCAGAGATATTGAAAAAGGGATTTGGAGCCCTCAGAGGCTTTCAAGAAAATAAGAGGGGCCGACATTTTTTTTTTTTTGAATGTAGAAGTTGATGGTATTGAACAGAGGGGCTCGTTGTGTACTGAAAAGATAGAGCTGACAGAGAAGCAAATCTTGTTTCCATCAATGCTAAAAGGGGGTCTTCTATAATGACGTAGTGGGAAAAGCAGGTTCTGTCCGGAGTTGGCACTGTCACAGGAACCCCCCTTTCTTCATACTCATTGTGTATCTTTTAAATTATTTTCTTATGTAGACTGAGAAGCCAGCATATACAGATCTTCCTAGATTTTGAAATATTCATGTAATTCATCAAATTGATCTGGAAGGAGTGGGCCGTAGTCAGCCTCAGATGAGTTTAGCTGTCTGTTTTATTTTGTCCAGGACCAAGCCAGGAGAAGCTAAATTTTAGGTAACCAGGTCTGCAGAATTCAGTGAGTGATTAGTACATAATAGTGACTAGGAAACTTGAGAATTCCTAGACATTCATCTTTTTTTTGAAATATAAAAACAATAAATTAAAAATAGAAAATTGATACTGGATCATTTATTTTCTATTTCAAAATGAGCTTTCACAAAATTTTAGTAAATGATAAAGCAATTTAGTGTTAGAATGAGGAGAGAAATAAATATAGATTAATGGAAAATCATTCAGTATGGTATTATTTACTATGATTTCAAGGGATTTTTTATTACCCCTCTTCTTAGACTCAAACCATTTCTGATATTTTTTGGAATATTTTTTAAAGTATGTGGAGAATATAAGATAATTGAAATTTTTTTAGTGTTTATGGCCCCCAATATTTATTGTCACCAGTTTCAAGTTTTTCATCTACTATTTAATAAAAGAATCTTAAAGTTTTAGCTGGAGACTGGCTCACTAATTAGGGACAACCAAGAAGATAGCCACAAAATGGAAGGAACCTCATTCCCGAAAGATCCTAAATGACCTCATGAAACATTACGTTTTATTCTCTTTTGTTAAAGTATCTTAGCTTATACTCTAACCGATACAGTGGTGGAGTACTATTTATTTACAAATTTATAATATCCATCTTTGATACCTAGACTTTAATTCATTTCACTTTAATTCAATTTGCTATTTACTGAGAATGACAGCAGGCTCCTGCTTGTAGCCAAGATGGAATAACAAGGACTCAATTTACCCTCCTTCATGAAACAACCAAGAAAAGTAGACACAGTGCTAAAAACAATGGTTTTTGAGACAATGGACCTCAAGCAATGAAGAACAGTGATCCCAGAGAAATGGAACAAACGAGATGAGCCGGATGATGGTCCTAGCTTATGGGGTGGGGGAAATTCCAGGTCCTGGTGGGGGAGGGCAATCTAGGAAGAGCTAATGGAGTTCTGATTTGAGGAGATGCATGTGGGGAAGGAAAGAGAGGGAGCGGGGGAGCACTTGAGATTTGCAGAGGGTCTCCCTTGCATATTCTAGCTGAGAGCTGGTGAGTGCTCACCCGTGAGGAAGCTATCCAAGGCGTAGAAAAGAACCAGATGAAAGGATTAGAGATGGCACCATACACTGAGAAAAGGACCAAGAGTATAGTACCTATTCCCATTAGCCAACATAGAGCACCTTCTGATTCACAGGGTGCTATGCAGAGCACATGGAAGTGTCTTGACTCAGTGGTTGGGTATGTTGTTCCTTGACCAAACATTGCTCCATTGCTCTTGTCCTACCCAACAAATCTTAAAAACATGGCTTGAAAGGATCAAAATGCTTTCAAGTTAGGTAACCCTGTTCCAGATGAAGCTCAAGAACATATCAGAATATAAAAATACTCAGTATCCAGCAAGGAAAAAAAGCATAATGTCTAGCATACAATCAAAAATTACTAGCCATGCAAAGAGGCAGAGAAACACGGTCTATAATAAAGGGAAGAATCGATTGGAACTGACCTAAATGGTAAAAAAGACATAAATGTTACAATTTGTACAGAAGGACCCGAAAATAGCTATTATAAGTATATTTCACATGTTGGTAAAGGCAGAGGACATAAAATTCAATATTTATTAGTTGTTGAATAAATTAATATCTGGCAAGGACAGAAGGCAGAAGGTGGGAGGAATAAGTCAGTCAGGAAACTTCTCCAGGTTAATCAGAGGCAGGTAGAAATAGAAGCTAGAATTTTAATAGAGGGGGAATCAAAATCTTAACCAAACCAGTATTCTTGATTTGAGGTCAAGAGACTCCTAATAGAGGTGGTTCTTAGACTCTTAATTTCTCTACTTTATTTCTTTATGAGTATATGTCTCTATTGTTCAAGTAGTAGTTGTACTTGGATGACATAAAAACATTGAAAGCATGTCCGTGATATTGCTGACGATGGAAAGCTAGGCAGGCAGTGCCCCAACTCTTTGGTGTTGCGTGTGTGTTTGTGACCACTTTGTCCTCCAAGAGTTATCTAGAGTCAGAACTTTAACTGCAAACCAGCGTTTCTCACCTAGGATCTGGACATTCCACAACACTTTCAGATCTCTTTGGGGCATCTTCAAGTTCTTTGCTTCTACATTACTGATCTAGAATGCTTTTGCTGAACATCATTCTTTGTTGAATGTGTGAATTGTATGAACTGTGGGGGAAAAACACTATTCTTGTGTCAGGAATTTAAACTTTTAAAAGATAATACATTTTGTTACATTTGTAATGTCAAGAGAATTTTGCTAATTTTGTAGTTTCTTGAAAATGTACATAGAAACTGTAATTTTCAGTTTCACAACTGGAATGAAAAAGTTCAGACAGAAAACAAAGGAATATACTGGGAATTTCAGTTTTCCAGATCAACAGAGGACAGTTATAATTAGATTAGCAGAGTTACCAAATGGCAATTATTTCAGTATAAAATAAAAGCAGATTTTGATACTCAAAACATAAATGGGGGGAAAAAGGGAAAGAAACCAAATTTGACTTTGTTCAAAGACAGTATTGAGTTTAGAGGAAACTCAATTATATATATATATATATATTTGTATAATTTCTATTTGTATTGGGCAAATGTAGTGAGAAATTTGTTGCCATTATTCTCAAGGTCTCTTTTTTGAGCAGCAGGCATGTGTGGTCTGGATCACATGTTGTAATTGGGATCTTGGTTCTCCGTGTGGAGATACTTATTCTTGGTTTGACTTGCCTGAGCTGCGAGCAGTCACTAATGCCTCTTGATAGGTGTTGAAATTGAACATATAGAGCTAGAAAGAAATAATTAACATTTCCCGGACTTAGAAAAACAAATTTATAAAATCACAGTGAATGACACAAAGTTCCAATTGAGATAGCCATGAGGATAGTAATTCTGTGTTCAACACAAAGAAAATATTGGGTTTCAGTAAATTATTTTTCTTTTCCAAAATAAGCCTATGATAGTCAAGTTATTCCTATTTGGAGAAATTCTCAGGGTCATGACAGTGTGTTCAATTATTAAAACTATGGAAGAAATGAAATACCACAAATATTTGATTCTGAAATTCAATTTTCATTTTTGCACCCAAATGAAACCCAATTCTTAAGTTGTGTAGTTTTAGAGATTTCAGGCTATGTTTAACCTTTAAAAAATCTAAATCTACTATTCATTTTTACTTCTTTGCTCAGTGTCTAGTAATTCCACATAAGAACAGAAGTGAACATTTTTACAGCTTTGTGACATTCACTACCTCTTACCATTTTGTTGATTCAAATGTTTAAAGCCTATAAATTTACATTTCACATCTGCACATTAGGATGATGCTCATTTTGCTGTCCTGCTTTTTAGAATGGTGGAGAATAACCACAGAAAGTTATCTTTGAGTACTAGTGTTAGGACAGAGCATTATGAGATGGGCAAATACTTTTCATCTAAAACACTGAGGTCGGACCAGAATCCCATGAAAGAGTTGGCTTCATACATTGGGAGTCAGTCATTAAGCAGATTTTTTTTCTTCTGCAAGTATTCATCTGTGACTTTAATTTGGTAAATATTTTGGAACATGTGATGGTTGATTCCAGTTTGTTCTGCATACCCTGTGATTTGTACACTGTCTTGTACAGCATATATATGTTTGCAGTTAGATGGTGAGTCTTACCCTTGCTGTGTCCCTGAGTGACCTCCTTCATAGAACCACAATGAGGCCTTTCTGTCTTTCTCTTTCTTTCTTTCTCTCTCTCTCTCTCTCTTTCTTTCTTTCTTTCTTTCTTTCTTTCTCTTTCTTTGTTTTTTCTTCTTCTTCTCCTTCCTTCCTTCCTTCCTTCCTTCCTTCCTTCCTTCCTTCCTCCCTCCCTCCCTCCCTCCCTCCCTCCCTCCCTTCATTCCTTCCTCTTTCTTCTTTTTTTCTCTTTGTTTATTAGAGAATGCTACTGGCTCATTGCAGTAAACAAGAGCTTCCTTTTTCCCCAGGGGAAATCAACTGGTTCTGGGTGGAGAAATCTATTTATACAAGATAAGCCCAGAAATGTAGGTTGGAGGGAGGAGGTCACTTGGAGAAGAGAAAAGGGTTCAGTTCTGAAGAAACTGGAGACCAAACGAGAATGCTTCTGGAAGAGCCAGGGAAAGTAGGCCACTTCCAATGGGACTGAGACAAAAAATAACAAGAATAGGGACTGGCCTTTGGACTGTAGCTGCCAAGCCAGGTAGTGTGTCGAGCCACCCCAACTTATTGACTGGAATATTAACACTTTCTCTGACCCAAGACTCTCTTCAGTTCATCACTCTGCTATCTTTACTGCACCTGAGCAGTGATTCGGATGTAGTTTTTTCTTCTATAATTCTCTATATTTCTAGGATAATCTCTTGCAACATTCAAAAACAAATTTTCAAGGATAGAACAGATAATTACTATTTGAGAGAGGAGTCATAGTAATATCTTACATCTCTAATGAGTTTGTAAATTTTCCAAACTGTTTTGGACCTATTAATTCTTAGCATATTTGAAGCGCACAATAATTCAGGGGATATACTGTACAATTAGTAGGTTTTCTATTGAATAGAAAAGGGAAAATCAGTTGAAAAGTAGTAGGGAAAGGAGGAGAAACAGGTACAAATGTAGCTGACAGCAAATGAATTTAACTAATATCATGTTAGTAATATAGATATTACATACCCAAGAAAAAAAAAAGAATGTTCTCATGTACAGTTCCTTGATCTTGTGGGTGGGGCTATTCAAATTCCTAGGGAATTTCTGCTCACTGGTTTTATCTGCCTTTGAGCTGTTTTCTTTTGTGTGTTTTCTGTAATAATTTTTTGATCTTACATTCTCAAACAATACTGTAGACTTCTAGTGGCACTATGGGCTTCCAGAATACCTTGAGGTAAGGTCCTGATGATTAAAAAGGTAGAAGGCATTTCACAAATAAATCCATACCTTTCGTCTCATGTAGCTGATCAGAAAGTGGTAAGAATTCAGAGACTCCAATGGGATGATGGAGGGGAATTATGGGAGGGAGGAGAGGGGATAGAGATATAAAGAAGGTAATGGTTGAAATAATGCTATGTATGTACATTAAATTACCAATGCCAATCTCAAAGACATGTATGAGGAAGGGGATGTAGGGGGGTGGTACCTGGAGGGAAATGCTCCAAGAGTTGTGTGCATGTATATTCCTATCACTCTATATATCAGTATGATATATAATTACAAGTGCGCCAATAAAAGTATTAAAAAAGAAAGTGGTAAGAATAATGATAATAGGGTGATATATTAGAGTCACATTGTCCTATATCCTTCATCTCTGACTGTGAATTTTGTGGGGAGATTGACTCTTGTTGAATTACTTTATCACATTTGGTACACCATGGTCTCTACTTTTTCCTTTTAAGCCTATGATCTATCATACTCTCTAAAATTGTCCACAAAATTGTGACAGATGATGTTTGTACACAGGGCAAACAAGGTGAAACTATATATGTTGAATATATAGTTAAATTTTGAATTAAAACAGCACTGTGAAAGCATCAAATAGACACTTTTTAATAGAAAACTACAGAAACATTATGTAGCTAACCTTGATGGATGGACCTATATATTATAAATGTCTATAAATTTTATTTCTTTTAGATATATACTTTGTATTGGAATTGCTGAGTCATATTTTAACTCTGCATGTAATACTTGGAGTAACTGAGAAAGTTTTCCCCATGGGCTACACCATTTTCCATCCCCATCAGCAATGTACGAGGGCTTCCATTTCTCCGGATTCTCACCAACACTTATTATTTTCAGTCTTTTTAATTCTAGCGATCCTCATGGGTGTGAGTTGACATCTCATTGTGGTTTTGATTTGCATTTCCTTAGTGACTATTGATGTTGAATATTTTTTTCTTATGCTTATTGTCTATCTTTATTTGTCTTTAAAGAAATGACTCTAATTTCTATCATTAAATTAAATGGGTCAAAATTAAAAACAATTTCAATTTAATTTAAATTATATAAATGATCTTTTCAATAATGTGTCTTTGTGTTAGGAAACAACTTCTTGAGGGGTCAAATTTGAATTCTATGATCCAGATATTTCTGGGTGTGAAAGTTGGTTTGAGATTCTAGTTTGCTTTGGAATGGTAAAATATGTAGTATCAAGTGACGCATGTATTTTCTTTAAAAATAACAACAACAACAAAAATAACAGGCACATGCCTGGAATCCCAGTATCTGGGAAGCTAAGACAGAAGGATCACAGGTTCGAGGCCACCCTCAGCAGCTTAGTGAGGCCCTCAGCAACTTAGTGAGAGCCTGTTTCGAAATAAAAAAAATAAATAAAAAGGACTGGTGGCATAGCTCAGAGGTAGAATGCCTCGGGGTTCAACCCCTAGTACAAAAAAAAAGTTCTTTCTCCTAGCAAAGCAAATATGTTGCCATTGATTATGGTAGAGATGGGAGCCCTGAGGTCTCAGGAAAAAGCTAAGAAATCGAAGTTTTCTATGAAAATAGATTTCTCTTTATAAGATATCTGAATATAGATTTCATGCATTTAACAGATTTTCAGTGAATGATGAATATATGCATAGCACTGTGTTGTTTCTTAGGACACAGCAAAGAATTTCAAGATGTGGTCGCTAGCCTTCCTAAGAAGAATTTGGAAACAATTTAGAAGTAATAACTTATTTATTCCAAATAGTTTATTTAGCAAGGTACAATGAAATTTTGTCCGAATATATAACAAAAATAATAGTTTAGTTCGAAGTAAATTATTATTGAGAAAGCAAAAGAATATCGTTCTGAAAGAAATGAAATGAGCTATAATTGGCTTGAATCATGGATGGATTGAGGGTGAGAATGAGAAATGTCAATTTAAGCACCATGAGCATCATATACAAACGTTTGCAGCAGATAACAAATGCAGTGTGTGTGGGAGATAATGATACTGGAGGAAGGGGTGTGGAGACTTGTGTTGAGATCCGGTGGGAAATTATGGTAGGTAAGGTAGGACCAGATAATTGAAAGCCTTGAATGACAGGGAGTCTGGACTATATTTTCAGACAAAGGGGAGTCACTGACAGTGTTTGAAGAGTTGAAATTAGCATTTGAAGAAGATAAATCTGAAAGCAGAATAATATATAGGTTGGATGTGATAGAAAAAGTATTGTGTTGTCAGAGAGATTTCCTTGGTTATAATTTCCATTTTACAATTTACTAGCTCTATGACATAAGACAAGTCACTGAACTTTTCTAGGCTTCCAGAAAGTCATCTGTAATATCTGTATGAATGTAAGTGAGAGGGCCTTTATTATATATATATATTTCAAATTTGATTCCGTCTCATCCTGGCCAGGAAGACCAACTATAAAATTATACTATTAAGCCAAGTGTGAGTTAATGATGTGCTGGAAAAGCTAATGAATACCCAGGAAAGAGGAGAGAGGAAAAAAATGGTAGAGAGTACTTCATTTCTGAACTGCTTTATTCTTAAGAGCCATGAGTAGAAATAGGTTAGCTAAGAGGAGTCTGGTGTGAAATAATTAGAGACGAAGTCCTTAACTCATATGGGTACACTGACTATGATAGGATATTGAGATATACAATTCTATGACTGAATGTGGATGAATAAGGAATATTTATCATACCCTCAAACAACAGTATTATTTTAGGTTGTAGTCTTTTCTATTTGATCGGTCTTCTCATATCCTAATAGCCTATTTATTACCAGATCCAACTATCTTAGAAAATACCTGTATGTATATAGTTCTCTCCATCCACTTTGCATTTAGACACATGGATTACTGCTATAGATTACGATAATTTTGCAAGGAAGTTAGGAATACTAAGAGTTATAGTATTAGAAAATTTCGCTAGTTTAAGTCAAGTAAGTACCCTCTATTCAAGGCAATTTTGTAGTCTTAATCAATGTAGGAGACTGGGAAAATGTGGAGAGGACAGAGCCCATCATCTTGGTATGGCATTCACATACCTACAATTGATTTAGGAGAACTTGGTGACAAGATATAGTTTAAGAAATAGGAAGGGGGGCACACATTTAATTATGCAGCTATACGATAGAAATGGCTGGTAGGATGTGGGCCTCTGGCCAAATTTTTGGAAGTCATAATCTGAGAGTGATTCTTCTTCAAATGCTACAGAGAGCCCTTTAGGGAACTCTACCAGATAATCAAAGACCCCATGGGATGGGTAGACTGGTT
Source organism: Glis glis (assembly GCA_004027185.1). NCBI lineage: Eukaryota > Metazoa > Chordata > Mammalia > Rodentia > Gliridae > Glis > Glis glis. The sequence continues at coordinate 14,059 of PVJS01016794.1, forward strand.
CTCCTTTCCACCACATCACCCGTCCTTGGGAACCAAATTGTCACTTCCTTAATCAGTGAAAGCTAACACTTCTGAATAAGCCTGAACCTAGGCTTAGCTGGTTTCACTGTCTTTCAAGTTCACTTTCAACCACTCCATCTGTACTCTTCAAAAGAATAAATATGATCACAGTATCCTTGCTCAAAACACATAATTGGCTCTCCATGATCTCCAACATAAAGTACAAATTATTCCTTTATAAATCCCTAGATGATGTGACTCTTACTGGCTACTATATCTTCAGCCCTCGCCACCTGTTGCTTTGTCCTCAGTTTTCTCTAGAATTAATCTTTTAAAATTCTTCAGCCGGGCATGCTGGTGGATGCCTATAATCCCAGTACTTGGGAGGCTGAGACAGGAGGTTCGCAGGCTTGAGAACAGCCTCAGCAACTTAGCAAGACCCTGTTTCAAATAAAAAAATAAAAAGGGCTGGAGGTATAGCTCAGAGGTAGAATGCTTCTGGGCTCAATCCCCTGTAACACACACACACACACACACACACACACACACACACACACCTTCAAAATGGAGTACAGTCCTTGTGTCTAGTCTCCTCTGTTTAGAGTATCTCTCCGATCTTCCTTTCCTCCTTAGGTTCCTTTCCAGTTAAGTTTTCATTTAGACTACACTCCCTGTGAGAATCTTCTTGAGCTCCTCAAATCCATACATCTCATTTTATCACATCCATAATTCTCCTATCACAACATACTATTGAAAGTCTTTTCTCTCCCGGCTGTTTCACTTCTAAGTCTCTAAACTCCATCAAGGCAGGGACTCCTTGGTATTGTTCCCCTGCTTCCTCCATAGTATAGCAGCCAACCCCCCATCCATAAGGAATATGTTCTAAGATCCCCAGGGGGATGCTTGGAACCATAGATAGTGCCAAATCCTATACCGTATGCATGGTGGCCAAAACCTTTGCATTGAGAGGTGCAACAGCAAAACTACCATGAATTTCTTCTTTCTTCACAATTTCACAAGTAGAAGATTCCTTCTTAGCACTTGTTGTGCTCACAGTCCAATTGTGCCAGGGCAGTGGGACAGGTTGCTGAAGTCCAAAGAAAAAGTGCTCAGAAATGACATGAAAGACATATGATTTGTTGGGGGAAGCTTATAAGAGATCAGTGACTGCTCCAAGAAGACTTCAGTGGTGACAAGCTGAACCAGTACTGTCCCTCGTGACACTGAACCAGAAAAGAGCACCTCCATGCCTCATGACATTTCTTCTCCAGTGGCCGCTGGCTGGACGAGGGATGCATATCGTTTCCACAATGCCTCAGTTCCATTCCAATCACCACCAGAAGAGGGGTTTTGCATGCCAGGCTGCATGAGCAGTGAGTATCAGCTCACGTCAGCATCAGCTTGCTCAGTTTGCTTGGACGACCAACATCCCAAAGAGCAGCTGTCCTGGTGTCCATGCAAGAAAGTAGCTTTCTACAGATGATGCTAACTTGCCTCAGTTTCCAATGTGCATAAGAAGAAGCCAGTGACTCTCAAGATATTATGTATTTGGACATGTCTTCCTAGGTTTGCTCTCGTTCTCTTAACTTGGCTAGGTGTGTGGGAACAGAAAGAGGGCAATCAGGGACCTGGAGTTTTACTGTCCCCTTTTTCTTTAAGGGTAGTACACCATAGATCTTAACATCCTCAGCATAATAATTTTTTTCTTTCCTTATTAAGTTGAAACTTCTACTTTTTTACTTAAAGGGAGCACTCTATGACTTAAAGGGAGCACTTTATGGCTTCTCTTTGACCTATTCAAATTGCCAGCATCACCACTCTTGCACTTTGGGGCCATTACTAGGTAAAATAATGCTTACTTTTACACAACACTGTGATACCATGAGGGTTAAGCTGATGACTGACCTGGCTGCTAATGAATAATGGGAGAGTACTGTATACAGTGTGCATACACTAGACAAAGGGATGATACATGGATGGTGTGAAATTTTATCACACTCCTCAGAAATAAGCATATTCATTCCTTATTTATGGGATTTTCCACTTAATATTTTTGGACCCTGGTTGATGGCAGAGTGAACTGCAAATGTGTATTTGAGGTTGTGTTTATATATTAGAGACTTTATATATTACATTTGGTAATTTATTTATTTATTTTTATTATTTTTGGTACTGGGTATTGAACCCACAAATGTTTTACCACTGAGCTATACCTCCAGCTCTTTTTACTTTTTATTTTGAAATGGGGTCTCACTAAGTTGCTGAAGGTATTGCAACATTGTGGAGGCTAGCCTCAAACCTACAAGGCTCCTGTCTCAGCCTCCCAAGTACTAGGATTACAGGCATGTTCCACCATGCCTGGCATGCTTGATAGTTTAAATCATAATTATTTTATTATAGAAAAGGAAAAAAACAGTTTGTAAGAGGGCTAAAAATATACTTCAGACATTTTTCATTGATCTATTGGAACTTTGCATTTTTAATGTTCATTATACATAGCTGATAATGCCTTTCAAATCCCACACGACTCTGCAGGATGATATAGTCACTGTTCTAAAAGATAATATCATTGTTATATCATGAACCAATTCTTGTTCATGGTCAAGATGAAGCAGATAAGCATCTTCCCCATTTTCATTGGTACTGAAAGACTATCCTTCTATCATCTATCTATTTCATCAGAGTCAAACTAGTAACTATTTCTATGTTTAGGATGATACATTTCTATTTTCTTTATTTTTTATTTTCTAAGTTACTCTGTAAAATGAGCCCTCCACCTTTTATGGAGATAGTATGTATGCTTCAGTGAAAGAGGGTTTAAAAACTATATTTGGGCTTTGGATTTTGTGAGCTCATTTTTCATAAACTTTTTGCTTTATCTTACATTATTATGCATTGATATAATAAACCTCTTCAAGTAGTACTCTAAATTTAAACTTCGTGCATTATCTGAAAAACAAGAATTCGGAGCTACATTGGCACTGCCTGACAGGCAACAGTTCTGTTTTGTCAGTGTTCCCAATTTTGTACTTCATTATTTGAAGATTTTATTGCAATTGCCCTTATTCATTTAGGGAAAAATGGAATGATAAGTAAAAAAAGTATTAAGTGTAGATCTCATAAACTTCAAAAATTGAGACAAGATTGAAATAATTGGCTGTGTGAAAAATGGTGAATTTTTAGCTTCAGTTGAGTACTCAGCTAATTGTGTGCTCAATTATAAGGGAAAGGAATAAAATTAAATAATATGTACAAAATTCTGGAAATAGACTGCCAAAATTGGGCATGGGAATTTTATCATAATTTTTAAGTTTTATATAAATGGATATCTATTTATGAGGTCTAAATTTTTCACTTTACTTTAGTAATTTGATGTTTTATTGTAGGAAGAAGTCATAATTGAAAATAGAGGCTACCTGTACTATACTTCTATTTTTCCCAATTAACTTGTCAATCTTATTCAGGATTTGTTAATTAGGAAAAATTAATCACTTCATAAGATCATTCACACAGTATACAAAGTAGAAATTTCCTATTTCTGCATGTAATAAACATATCCATCTAATATTTTGTGATATTTTTCTTATTTTATTTTTTAGTTTCCATATATGTTCAAGCTGCTTATGGGGGAGTTATTCTAAATTAAGTAAATTCTAGTAATAGAATATTAAGAAAAAAGTTTAGTTACCAGAATTCAGTTATTTCATTACATTTTTGTTATAAGCTTGTCTTCTTGGTCCTCACTGTACTGAGTATGGTCTAATCTGGTTCAAGACCACTGTATGTAGTCTTGGCTGCCTCAAGACAATTTGCTTATGTATAGTTCAATTGTTATTCCCTCCCTCTCAAATATTTTCATATAATTAACTCATTATTGGGAAACTGAAACGAATTTCTTTAGATTCAGCATGGTTTTGAACTTTCCTCATTTTCCAGAAAAAAAAATTCTTCAATCATTGCTTTCATCATGATGTTAGTTGCTCAAAATAGTCCAACCTATTCCACATCTCCAGGTCTGGGTTTTAATATACCCCATTAATCCCTCCTGCCTCATTCCCTTCCTCACCAGCCTCATTTTTCATTATTCTTGTGCTTTGATCCATTAATAAAGTCAAATTCATCTTCTTGGCATTCCCACATAATATTCCTTTTAACATTCAGAGGGAAGGGAGGAAGCAATGGTATTAATTAAGGAGATGGTGGAGGAGGATGAAGGGAAGAGTGAGAAGGGAAGGCACTTGAAGGAGGAGAGGACAGAGAAGACCTTTGGGTATATTGGTATAAATTTGAAGCTACCCTCTTCAGATATAGGGAGCCTGGTGCTGGGGTGCATAGCTTCATGAGTGAGAGTGGGCTGGAAGACCCTCCCTGACCCACTCACCCCTTTAGCTGTGAAAGGAAACCCTTTTTTCTAGTGCAATTTAATGCAGCTACCCTGAGTAGTGGGAGAAGGTGTAGAAGATTACTCTTAACCAGAAGAAACAAATGGTAGCTTACCCTGCTTCCAAGAATGAGCAATCTGTCACACTTAGAATGCAGATTGTTCCTCCAAGACTAGTTCTTCTTCTTGCAGATAGAGTTAATATTGCCTTCCTATGGACCTAGAATTCCTGGAATTCCCACCTTCCTTCCCTCCACTGTGCCTGGGCCATGTTGGCTTGGGCCTTGTCGCAGTCAACATTCTCACTGCTGTGACCAAAAAGATCTGATGACCAAAACTTAAAGGAAGTCTCATTTGCTCACAGTTCTAGAGAATTCAGGGGTTTAATCCATATTAGGCCAGGTGAGGTCTGCAGAACTCATGGCTCAGGGAGGAGAGAGAGAGGGAGGGAGCGAGGAAAAGAGAAAAAGAGAGAGAGAGAGAGAGAGAGAGAGAGAGAGCGCTCAGCTCTCACATTACAGAGGTCAGAATTGAGAGAGAGAGAGAGAGAGAGAGAGAGAGATAGAGTCCCCAAGGCCACAACCCCAGGGACCCCTCTTCAGCAACCAAGCCTTGCTTCCAACATGGCTGCCTCGTCTCCATGAGGTCTAGAGGAGGCCCTGTGGCATTTGTTAATCTTTCTCTGAGAGCTGTCAGCTCACCATTAAATTTGAAAGCAAGGTGCCCCTTCCTGCTGAACTCTGTCAGGCACAAACATTTTTCCTCAGATGTGCAAATTGAATGTGTTACACTTGATAGTGATGAGGAACTGAGGTAAGGCATATGGAATATTCAGTTTTATAATAGCTCTATAGATTAGCTAAAATGAAGTGTTGCACTTCTTGTGGGTTCGTGACTTGTCTTCTTTTAAACTCATCTCATACAGCCTTTCAAATTTGTATAATTGGTTTCTAATTAAATAAATATATTAAAGCAACATCCTTATGTAAGGGTCAAATTAGAAGTCACAACACTTTTCTAAACCTATATCATAAATCTATAATTATGTGATCATTTATGATATTCTAAAAGTGCAAAAAGAGATAAAAAAAGAAAAATGAGTTCTATTATTTCAGGGAAAATTCAGTGTCATATATAATCACCCCTTCTCATGAGTCCCTCCCTGAATCTTAAGGGTTGACATCTAACAGAGGACAGGTCCGTTGAGGGAGAAAATTCTGCCCTGTGATGTCAGGTTCACATTGACTTTTCTGAGTCTCAAGAGAACATTTTTTTACTGTCAGAATATGAGCAACTAATAACCCCAAAGATTTTCCTCTGACAGCCTCTGGAGCTTAAAAATTGTGTCAGAGTGATGTTCCTAGTACATCAGGAAGTCCCTCTCATGATAAGATCCATTCTCACCGATACAGGCTTTTCCAGGAAAAATTGTTTAGTAGATGTTCTGACTGAATCAGAGGGGTATATATTAGCATTTGTTTATTTCTGCATGCATTTAATTGTTTCCAATCGCAAATGTTGGAATAGGACAATGAAATAACTCATTCAATATGTCCTCATAGAATCTGAGTTTAAGGGAATGAATTAAAAAGACAATGGAGCTAATAGGCTTTTTCTCAATATGGAATACACTTACCAAATATTATTTCTCCTTTCCTTTTACTCAGGTACATAGTACACATGCGTGGGTTTTTTGAAGGATAATTATATGTATTGTGATTTCCACAATGGGCATGATATATAACCTCATCCAGTTTTAGAGATAAGAAATATGCTTCTCTTTGTCATACAGAGGTGTTTGAATACTGATACAAGGAAAAAGAAATGGAGATCAAAGAAGGAAATAAGAAAGGAAGAGAAGCGTCAGGTTTTGGGGGGTACTGGAAAAGGGCAGAGTGTGGATCTTAATGACTGGACTCAGATGTAAGAACACAGGGAATCTGAGAGATTTGATAACTTATGTGATAGGGGCTGTGACCTGGCAGATGGAGCAATGCAAGCGTGGAACTGAATAAAAGTTGGAACATGTGACTCAGAACAGGAGAGATCTATTGAAGAACACAAGAGTCTATTGAAGAAGAAGGGCAAGACTAAAAATCCAACTCTAGTTACCTGTGATTGTCAAGAGATTATCTGATATATCAATTATACTGAGAAGTATAATAATTTTAAAACTAGAACCACTTCTGTGTGTACCTATAATTCAGTGAACCATGCAAAGAAAACTTGTGCATATTTTACTCAGAATGATGTTTATTTTACTCAATAATTTTCATTTTTTCCAGTTTTGTTTAAAAACTTAATTTATTATTCAATCAGAAAAATTAGATTCAGGTAGAATTAATGACCAATTTGTGCTTGACTTGAGTATACCATATTATGCTGTTTAAAACTAAAAAGTAATGTACCTATGTTCATGGACTGGAAGAATCAATGTTGTTAAAATGTCCATTCCACCCAAAGTGACCTACAGATTCAATTTAATTTCTATAAAAATACTAATGCCATTCTTCACAAAATTAGAAACAATTCTAAACTTGGTATGGAGCCACACACATGCACATACCTACATCTTGAATAGCCAAAGCAATCTTGAGCAAAATGAACAAAGCAGGAGGAATTACATTAACTGGCTTCAAAACAAACTACAAAGCCATAGTAATGAAAGCAATATGGTATTGATATATGCATAGACACACAGACCAGAAGAATAGGATAGAGAGTGTAGAATTCAACCCACACATCTATAGCCATCTGATTTTCAACTAAGGTGTGAAGAGCATTTGTTGGAGAAAGGACAGTCAGTTCAATAAATGGTGCTGAGGAAACTGGGTATAAACATACAGAAGAATGAAACTAGAGACCTATCTCTCACTAGTTACAAAAATTAACTCAAAATGGAATAGATCAAAGGCTCCAATGTATGTAAGACCTGAGACTGAGACTATCAGGAGAAAACTTCAGGAAAACAATTCAGGATTTCAGAATGGGTGATTTAATAAAAAAAAAAAACCCAAAGCACAAGAAACAAGTGCAAAAATAGATATATGAGATTACAACAAACTAAAAAGCTTCTGCACAGCAAAGGAAACAATAATCAGAGTGAAGAAACAATCTACATAACAGGAGGAAGTATTTGAAAATTATACATCTGACAATGGGTTAATATACAGAATATGTCAAATGAATTATAGAATATAGTTCATGTATACACACACACACACACACACACACACACACACACATATACACATACAAACGAACCTTTGGCCACTTCTCTTCCCACACAGAGTGAGTGGCCAGGTGCATGACACTTGGCCAGTTTGGAGGACTTCCCACAGCACTGTCTTTCAAGGTCGACCCTGAGAAGATGTGCGCTCACACATCCAGATGATGCCTGTGGGAACCCAGCTCAGGTGTGCCACCTTGTTTAATACAGGAAAAGGATATGGCATAGTTACGTCACATGTCCAAGATCACACAGAGGCATTGGCAGAGCTAGAACAGGGGCTGGAATCTCAAAATTGTCAGTCTGGGGATTTCTCTGTTCTACTGTTTTTTCTTTGACGAGGTAGTCTCCTCTAATCTGATTTAAGCTCCAGGTTATTTTACTATTTAATTCTAGTTATTGGCCTGTTATCCAGGAGGAAACAAAGGGACAGATCCTGGGAACAGTACATATAACTTTGGAAGGAGAGCCTTTGGCATCTTTGAGCAATGAGTCGTGCTTGCTTCTCCTTTAAAGGGGAAGGCTGAAGGAGGAGTGGACTGCTTTTTCAGTTCTGAAATCTAATAGTATCTCAAGATTCAAGATTTGCAGTTTATCAACCCTGATGTGCCCATCTCATTTATTGGAGTCTCATTTTTTTCCTAACCAGAGCTATGAGCTTGCCACAGCAGACCTACCTTTTTTTTTTTTAACCATTTTTGGAGCCTGGTTACTCTGACAATTAAGTGCTTCACCTGGTCCTCAGCTTTCTCTGTCCTTTTGCTGCAGGAGATGAGAACTCCTTGTTATGCTCCTAAGGAAGTGTTCTGGACTTCACACTTATCTTTTCCTTACTGATCAATACACCCAACTCTGTGGTACTCTTTTCAAAAGCAGTGGTAATACTTAGTAATGACTGCTCAATCCACCGTCCCTAGAGTTACTCTTCTCCCCACATTTCTCAAATCTTGATGTAATATGTATCAGTTAATACAATCCCTTACAGTAGCAGGTTATCCCAGTTCACTTGTAGTGGAAGTTTAATGATCACAGTGCTATCCTGTGCCTGGAGATATCTGTATTCTGGTTACCACCAGTGATGTGATCCTTAAAGTCATACAGATGGTTGTGTGACCCACCTCCAAAATCGTTTCTTTGTGTCTGCTTTTGTGAGCCATTCCTGGAAAAAACTGTCCAATAGTCTGGGAATAGCAATTAGCATGCAGCCTTCATTAGGTGGTGCTCATGAGAATCATACCTGTGGACCGAGGGAAAGAAAGAAGGATTGAGTAGAGGAAGAATTTGAATATGATGCAATACAATGAAGATCTCAGTTGATATTACTAGTGTTTGGGAGTTGGGATGGCCCTTCAGGGTTTTCCAGAGTAGGGACAAGAGAAATGGTCCTTTTAGGAAACCTCTATACCTACCCCCTGATCAGTCAGTGTGTGCATGCATACCCAGAAAGGGGGCATGGTCTTGGATGAGACAGCTTTGTTCAGCTGGGGCAGTCCCTGAAGGGGCCAGCAGGCACGAGCTGTCTTCATCATAGTGTCTCACCCAATAGTTAAGAGAATGAGCTCTTCATACCTTAAGGAGGATCTGGAGAGCCATGGTCAATTGCAAACATGTAGCACATGCATATTTTAATAGAGAAAATTCAATGGGAAAACATGAAAAATTATTTTCTCCTCAACTATAGCTACTTATGTGTCTGTTACCAAGACACCACTATATCTTTGGGGATGATAACCTCTAATTTCATATTTAGTATAACAGGGAATTACCATATTGTATAGTGGTTGTGATTTGTACTCAAATCTATAAAAGAAGGCATGGATGATTGCAGGGAGGAAAGACAATCTAGCTAGTTAGAAGTATTTGTTTAGAAACAGTTCAGAAATCATTGTGTTTATCCATAGTAGCAATAAGACAAAATCAGCTGCTTGTAACAACCAAAGATGGAAGAAAGGTTTATAAAGGTTAATTATTAGGATTTTTCTTTAACTTTGCACAGAACCCCTCAATAGATATTTTTTAAATTTCAGTGCTTTTTCTCCATTGATTTCTCTAGGTCCTCCCTACATTTTCCTTGGGGTTTTATTCATTTATTTATTTTTTAACTGAAAAATCATTTTAATGCAAGTATATTCAGATAACCTTACATTTAATAGACTCATATATCGCTCTTCAAAATACATCTAAAAATAAAAGCAATACATCGAGCTAGTTGAGGAAACTAAGCCTTACGTATATTCCCATAAGATGACAATGCTATGATGACCTGCTACGCTGTCCATTTCTTTTTTTTTTTAGGAACTTAATTTTTTATATACTTTTATTGGTGCATTGTAGTCTCACATCATAATGTAGTTCAGAGTGATAGGGACGTACACCCACACAGCATTTGGTGAGCCTCCCCCCATCTCCTTCCCACCCCTCTCTTTCCCCATACGTGATATTGATATTGGCATCAGTAATTTCACATATGTACATAAAGTCAGTGGAAATGTTTCCTTCATTAACTCTGCCCCTACCCTCCCCTAGACCCCCTCCATCACTCTATTGAGGTTTCTCCTCCATTATCTAAAGCCCTCATATCCTGATTACTCCCTAACTTCCACATATGAGAGAAAACATATAATCTTTCACTTTCTGTGACTGGCTAATCTCACTTAACAAAATGTTCTCCAGGTCCATCCATTTTCCTGCAAATGGCATAAGTTTGTTCTTCTGTATTGCTGAATAGAATTCCATTATATCCCATAATTTTATAATCCATTCATCTTTTTATGGACACCTAGGTTGGTTCCATAATATGGCTATTGTGAATTGTGCTACTATAAACATGGGTATGTATGTATCACTATAGTATTTTCATTTTAGTCTCCCTTGGGGTTTTAAATCATCTTTCTCCAACTACATTCGCAACCTGCTTCAGTTCTTGTCTGACTCCAGAACTTGGAAGAATTTTACTTACATAAGTTTTTTTTAAATACTTTTATTGGTGCATTGTAATTATACATCATAGTGTGGTTTAAAGTCATACTAACAAACATGCACACAGGTCTGGGTGTGTTTCCCTTCAGGTCTCACTCCACTACCCATCCCTCCCTCTACCAAATTGTAAGATTGGTAGCAATACCTTCATACATTGGCACAGCATAATTTGAACTATTTCATCATCAATTCTTCTTTTGCCCCTTCTCCACCATCCGCCCCCATCCCCTTCCATTATTCTACTTGTCTCTCTCCTCAATTATCTAAAATCCCTTTTGTTTCCTATTTTCTCCCTAGCTTCCAACTATGAGAGGAAACATTCGACCCTTGACTTTCTAAGACTGGCTGATCTCACTTAGCACAACATTCTCTAGTTCCATCCATTTTCCTGCAAATGACTTAATTTTGTCGTTCTTGATGGCTGAGTAAAATTCCATTGTGAATATACCACATTTTCACTATCTATTCATCTGTTGATGGACATCCCGGTTGGTTCCATAATTTGGCTGCTGTGAATTGTGCTGCTATGGATTTCTAATTCTACCTGGATCAACTTTCTCATACCGCCAGCTTCTGTTGGCGGATTCCAATAGATGCTGCTAGAAGTCAATGAATCTGAGTTGTTGAAAATAAGTTGTATGACAGTTAATTTACTATACATCACCGTGGCCACTGATGATGGAAATATGAGAGATTGAGTGCTCAAACGTGTTTAGGAGAAATCCAAGCATATATACTCAGACTTACTCAATTACTTTAATGTACCATGAGTGACATTTGCTTCTCTTTTCTTCCACTGATTCAGTATTAGGGCATTGGGCCTATTTTAACCAGTGCCAAACCATATATTTCCCATTTTGTTATATTTTTGTCAGCCAGCAAATGATTGTAATGAAGGAGATAAGGCAGAGTGAAGTTTGTGGAGATATGGTGTTTTGGGTCTGTAATGGACAACATCACATTTGCACGTAGAACTAGTATAAAAGGTCAAATAGGCATTTATCAGCTTCAGCAAGCATACTACCCTGTACTTACAATTTTATTATTTTGTTACTTAATCAGGTGAATGGTTTCACCAGTTATTGAATACATGATTAATTAGTAGTCAGAATGAGTATGGTGCTCCATCAGGCATTTTTCAAAATCAAAGGGTACTTCTTTTATTTTCCAGGCAAGTTTAACTTTTGGTTCTTTTAAGTAAGAGGCAAAGAATTTATAAAATTAAGAAACTTAGTTCAATCTCCTCAATTTCACACAACAATAATACACAACATTTGGCTACTACTCTATTTCAGCCCTCTCCTTTTTCAATGGACTATCTTTTCCATATATCTGTGCAGAACCATCTTCTCAATGTTTTAAAGGAAGACAGAGAATTTGTCCATGATCAGCCATCTTCCTTTAGGAGGAGGGGTTTATGATGTCTTTAATTACAGTAATCATTAGCTTGGTCATGGCAATGCATTGCTCTATTACTTCATTGGAGGAAGGTTCCAGGGGGCCTTTGCTGTTCTTTATTAGCAACAGTATGTTAGAAACTCTGCAAGCATCAAATGCTCTTGAAATAACATGCAGTTTTTAAGGTTAAATATACATTTTTGTGGTAACATATAATAACATGCAATTTAACTTTCTGACAAAGTTGCACACAGACTTTGATGTAACTTACTTGGGAATAATAATATTTAACAGTCCCCATTGTTCTGTTCATTTTTTCCAGGCAAAAACAAAATATTATCATATTTGTAGTAAATATTAAGGGGACATCAGATCTATAATATGGCAATTAAGTATCTACTGAAACAGAAACTATGAAATATTAAGTGGGAAGTAGAGTGATATACCTGTCAAAGGTCAAACCCAGCATGAGACATTTACTGTATAGGAATAAATCCAAAATCTCAAAGGAGTTTTACTCAAACAAAACACACATGTTTCCTATAAGTAATCTGTTTCTACTAATGTATTGGTATGGTGAAATGGAGAAAAAAATTCTTTTTTATACTTTTATTGGTGCATTATAATTATATCTAATAGTAAGGTTAAAAGTGATATATGCATTCAGATAAGAGAAAATTTTTTTAAGAAGAGAGGAACTCAGATGTTATAGTTATGCATGATTTAGTTGAATGGTTTATCTGGCAGTCTTAATTGTATTATCTAATGCCATAAGGTAGCAAATAAGATCCCTTTCGATTCTTGAGCTGGGCAGGAAATTATAGCTGATAGCACATTATTGGGAACAAAGCCTCTAAATTCATAGTGCAAAAGTTATAAGAAGGTCTCATTTAAAAAGTGCAACTCTCTGAAACTTCCAGGAGGGAGAGAAGGTGGCTAAGATTTGGTAACATTTACTATAAGAGAAGGGAGATAAGAGGCAGTCTGAAGGAATCAGCTTTTGGAGGATTTTATTATTCAGGAAGAGAGACTATCCCAAGATGGATAGCGATGTCTACCAAAAATAACCTAATAGTTATGAAGATCCAAATATGCGTAGGTTAATTGTGGCATTGACTTGTAGTTCTCTCACTAAACTTTACTTCCTTGTAAGATATACCTGCTGTTGAGATGGTGGAGAAGGAAGCCTTTGGCATCCACCTGCCACTCCTATGAGCATTCTCCTTGTCTGGATCTAGGAACTAAAGATGGCCACTGTTATGATTAGATATAAAATGTCCCCTAAAGAGCTCACTTATTAATGATTGGAGCTGATGTAATTGAGTCATGAGGGTTGTAATCTCAGAAGTGGATAAATCCGTCATAATGGATTTACCTGGATGGTACCCTGTAGACCGGTAGGGTGTGGCTGGAGGTGGGTCCCTGAGGGTGTGGTCTTGGGGATTATATAAAGGGTTCCTCCTCCCCCTGCTCTCTCTCTTGCTTCTGGCCTCCATGATATGAGGAGCACAGCCCATGTGCTCTCCCTCCGTCTCTTGCTGCCATGTTCTGAGATCCACATTCCCAGCCTCACATGGACTGAGCCCGAAATCATAAGAAAATAAATCTTCTTTCCTCTAAGTTATGTGGTCGGATCTTTAGATTATGGCTGCAAGAATGCTGATGGATACAGCCACTGATTGGAGGTGTTTTCCAGAAGGGGAGAATGAGCACTATTTTCAGTGGGTTGGCCCATGAGCCAACCAAGAGCACTAAACATGGAGAAGAGTCATTGGAACTTGTAGATGAATCATGTAGTGGAATACCACTGACAGATGCTGAAATGGAAGACTGGGCCAGGAGAATCCTGACATGAACAGGCTCTGGGATTACCAGACTTGTGGACTCCTCCACCTGGCAAGATGGAAGTGTCTGCTCATCCTTAGTCTCCCATCCATTCTTCTTACAACATTAATTTTAAATACCACCTATGGAACCCACTGCTGCTACTTAGATAATGAAGGTTGAACTTTGTAGAGATCACCTCTGAAGCCTGGACCCCTGATTAGGTTCCTTTACATAATAGCTAATGAACTCCAAATGGTACCTGCCTTAGGATGTAGGTTAGGATTTAGTAGTAGGTTGATGCACCCTTTGGACTGGATAATTCTTTGTTGCGTGTATTATGTGTTGACAGGATGCTGTCCTGCACACTATAGGATGCTTAGTCATGTCTCTGGCCTCTACTCATTAGAGGCTAGTAGTGCCCCCTGGCCCCAATCATGACAACCAACAATGTCTCCAGACATGGTCAAACATCCCATGGTAACAAAATCTCCCTGTGGAGAATCAGTGGTGTAGGTCAAAGCTAACATACTCCTACATAGAACACACTGTTAAGTTAAAGCATTTTATACCATGTATAGGTACTAAAACAAGACAAATTCTCTCTCAACAGACACCTCTTTACGTAACTGTTAATGGATTTGTTTAGAGATTGGGAGAGGGGACTCTTCAATTTACCACCAGTGAAAGTGTTAATGACCGGACACTGCCCCGTGCTGGTCGTTGTCTGACTCTGTTGACCTTATGTCCAGGTTAGCATTGAGCAGTCCCTTCTCCCAAACTCCAAAGTACTTTCTCAGATTATTTCTGGTACTAATGAGTTAGAATTTTTGGAAAAAAAAATGGTTGAGATAGAATTTGGGATAAAAGGTGCTTAAGAGGGATTAGCAGTGATGAAGAAAGGGAGAAGGAGCGGCATTGGGCTATGAGAAGCTGGACTGTGACGGAGGGGGCCCCCCAAGCCTCAGGAAACACAGGGGGGCATCATTTGGAGTGAACACTGCTCCTCAGAGTTGAGTTGTGTCAGGCTGGAGGTGCTGGGGCACTTTGTTCCCATCTTGCTAAGCTTCCTAATGAGGGTCGCCTGGGAAGGTGTGACTGAGTCAGCTGTCAGCAGTGCAAGTGAACCTTGAGGACCTGAGCATTGATGATTGTCCTTGACACATCCACCATAGCTATGCAGAAAGGATCATGGTGGCCACATGACAACATCCTATGCAATTCTCTTAGCAAGTACACTCTTTCTCGTGGAAAGTTAGTTTCTTTCTTACTCTCCTTCGCCTATCTTTGCTTTTCAATCATTTTGATTTTGCTCTGTGGCTTATCATTCACGTTTGGCTAACTCATCTTCATTCTTATAGCCCCCTTCAGGTTTACTTTATATTTTACATATAATCAATTTACGGCTATTGGTTCTCTTGGCCCGACGTGGCCATGCTGACTTCTTGGGACTCTGGCTCTGCAATTGGCTCTTCTGGTCTTCAGATGGGCTTGGCTACACCATGACTCAGTTTCTTCTTTAGGATGTGAAAATTTCTGACAACCCCCACCTCATATTATCAAAATAAGTTTGAAAAAGAGTTGATGATCCTACCTTGCACACATGCTTTTTAGTGTACCCTTTCTTTGTTAGTAGTTCTTCATGTGCATTCAGGAAATTCTATCCTAAAAAATTCCTTTTAAGAGTCTTATTAGCCCATGGGAAAGATCCTCCATTATGGAAATTCAGGCATGCTAGAAGGTTGGTGGGAGTGAGTCTTCCTGGAGTTTCCATAGTATATTAGTAATAACTTACTACACAGCCTCACAAGGTGGGCTCTGATCATATTACCTAAATGAAAAATGGGAATACGAAATCCAATGAGGGAGTAGAATTCTGCTAAATTAGGTTAAGCTTCTCTCAGATTGTTTTGCACTATCTCTTAAGAGGCAAACTTCTTTATATCTTCAGACTTAGAATTTTTGTTGATGATCTCATGCTAAGAGAAAAGTTGCAAGGATGGTACAAAGAATGCTTTTTTTCTTTTGTTTTAAGCCATTTGATTATAAGTTGCTGGATTGATGATCTGTCACTCCTGAAAAGTTGAAGGTATTTTTCCTACAAAGCATGAAGTTCTGCACAACCACAATACAGTCATCAGTGTGGTGAGGTTGACAAGGGGTGCTACTTCCACCTCCTCCTCTGACCTCATTTAACTTTTGCCACTTCAATATCTACTATAATGCTTCTTGGGTCTCCTTCACTCTGGAAATACTCCTTAGCCTATCCTTACTTTTCATAGCCTGACGCTTTTCAAGATGACAGGAAAATTATAAAATTTACCTCAATTTGGGTTTTCCTCATGCTTCCGCATGATTAAATTTAGCTGATGCATCCTTGGCAGGGATATTATAAAAGTTATGCTATACTCTTCTACTGTGTAGCCCACAATTTTGATTTGTCCCATTTATGGTGATATGTTTGATCACCTAATCAGGCTAGTGTCTGTCAAAATGCTCTGTAAAAAAATATTCTTTCCTTTGTAAAGATGAAATACTTTGTAAGAAATTATGAGTAAACATCGCATTTTTCATCAAGCTTTCAATTTATGCATCAGTATGGACTCGTAGATTCCTATTTTACTCACTTGGTTATAATACCTTATCATCATTTATTTTGATGCTCCAATTGGTAGTCTCCTCATGCAGTCTTCTTGTTTTTCGATGTGTCTTCCTCTTTCCCTGAGCACTCCCTTAAGTTTGGGTACAGCAAGATGTTCAAGGCTCATCTTACACTTTACCCGAAGGATCTCTGGAATCAGTCATTTCTCCAAGGAGACCTGGTTTTCATTTCTCCAAGGAGACCACGCTTTCCTTCTCCATTTCTCCAAGGAGACCTGGTTTTCATTTCTCCAAGGAGACCACGCTTTCCTTCTCCATTTCTCCAAGCAGACCTGGTTTTCATTTCTCCAAGGAGACCACACTTTCCTTCTCCATTTCTCCAAGGAGACCTGGTTTTCATTTCTCCAAGGATACCTGGTTCCTTTGAGCAGAGTGTGGGAGAATGGAGTTCAGAAACCAAGATTCAGGCTCCAGGTGTGCTTCTTACTTTTGAGGTATGCTGCTCCTAGACCCTTTCTATCAGTGGGCAGAGCTAAGCAATATATGGATGAAATATGTACATGCACAGGTATATTTACATTTATTCAATTCTATAAGCTTATATATATATTTACAAACTGATGCATAAATTGAAAGTTTGATGAGGAATGGGATATTTACTATCGCAAAGTAATTTCCTACAAGCCTATATATATATATATATATATATATATATATATATATATATAAGCTTATGCTCATTAAAATGCCTTTAATTTCAACTCAACATCATAGGGTTTGAGGTTTTTTTTCTCTTTATATTTTTGTCTCTTCTCCCCCATAACTGACTCTTACTGTATCTAGTAAACTTATTTAGTTAAAATCTTCCCTCCTTTTGCCTTTGTTTTTTTTACTTTCATTGGTGCATTATAGTCTCACATCATAATGTAGTTCATAGTGATAGTGACATATATGTACACAGCACTTGGTTTGGCCTTGCATCTAATTATTTGTCACTGTCTCTGCCTCTTCCCCATCTGCACTGCACTCAGTGTCCTCATTGGCTCTACCAGCCTGTGCTAGATGGCACCCCAACCTGCACAGATGCCTGGTCATCCTAATCAGGCCACCCCATGAGTACAGGCTCCCTCCTCATCCACCTTAGACTCTGACAGTCCATAGCTGTAGGTTGACCCCTCTGGGCACTCATTTTTTTCTCTAGCTCCAAGACACCACACCAGGATCTCCTTTCTGCAGAGGTTCCTCACTCTCCTTGGCCTCTGACTATCTACCCATCACTTTCTCCACTCCTGCACAAACACTCACCTTGCTTGGCTTGGTCAGATGGCTTTTGTATTAGAGAGAGAATAGGAGAAAAAGAAAAGAAAATGGAAGTGGAGGAAAAAGGGTAGCTCAGTGTTTAACTGTGCTTTATTGTGATTCACAGAGTTTCTTGTAATTGGTATCTAATTTGAGTCCTTGAACTTAATTTGTTTGTTTGTTACTGGGGATTGAACCCAGCACCATTCTACTTCCAAGATATACCCCAGCCTTCTTTCCCCCTCCCTTTTTTGTTTTGAAACAAGGTCTTGCTAAATTGTTGAGGCTGGCCCTGAACCTGTGATTCTCCTGCCTCAGCCTCCCAAGTACTAGAATTATAGGCATGTGCCACCATGGCTTAATATTTTATAAATTTTATCTTTATAATTTAACTTGAAGTAGTGATACATATGTTAAAATATAAATAAGCTGTATTTATATTCATTGGCTTGAATTACTAGAAAATAAGGAAAATGATGTGCAGTAGATCTTATTAACAGTTATAGATGAGAAACTGTTTTCTGCAAAGGTCTGATTGTCATATGACTCCTTTTCCAAATCACTCTTTATGTATATATAAACACAGAATATATACATTTAGGAATGGAAATGAGAAGACAAACTAGAAAGTCACATGATTGTTCATTGAAGAATATTGTGAATTTTATTTCCCACATGGGGGCGGGCTATCTTGAGCAGGGTCTTACCAATATTTACCAAAACATCTAACGTGGGAGCAATGAGCCAGTTTTTATTTTATTCAGAAACTTTATGACACATATTTTGCACTGTTAGGGTCTCTGTACCAAAGAAATCTCTTTAACTGAATTGTTTCCCAGCTGTTCAACAATGGCTTTGAAAACGAGCAATACCTAAATGTCTTTGTAAAATAATGGTTTTGGTATTTGGTTAATTTTGTCTTTTTCTTTTTTTAAAGAAAGCTATTACTTAACAGCAAACTGACAGTCATTAAATGTCAGCTGAACTTTAAATATCATGGGTTTCCTCTTCTGTGAGGGTGTGGGTTGGGGAGAGCCTTTCATTTCTGCTAACACCAGAATCGATTCTGAGCAAACGGCGCTGAAGGTCTGGAAATGAGAGGGTCTGACACGGTTGTAAAGTAGAGCAACAAAAAAGATTAACTGCGAATTTGCTTTCTAAGAACCCCCTTCTTATTCCCCTCATTTTCAAATTAAACACCATTGAGCAGAGCTGTGCAGCTGTAAAACCCTGCTCTGCTGTCAGGAAGACTCTTGCTCACCAGCTCTCTGCCAGGCAGGAGCTATATAAAGCCTCATGAAAGCAGCCTTCTCTTGCTCCCGGGGCGATTTTTACGTCCCTCATGAGACGCTGTCATCTCCAAGGTTAGACAATCTATTTTCCATCATCATGATCAACCTGTACCTGAGGTTCATCTTGGAAACATATATTATCCATAATTAATTTCAAAATTCTTTTATCGTATCTCTTTTCTAATCAATTAATAGCGACTTAAGGACCAGCAAATTGCTCACAATAATGATGGGTACCATGAGACACTGAAAAGAGGTGAAAGGCATGGTCTCTGCCCTGTAAGTCATGACTTAATGGGAAGACAGAGCTGATCTCCCCAACCCCCACCCTGAGGCAACAACAGTAGAAAAGCTAATTGCTTTAGATCTTAGTTTGGGTTAGTATTTTTATAGCCAGGCTCAATAATGAAAAATTCTGAGGTAGGAGTACAAATGAAAATCTACCTACAATATGTTAATTTTTAAGAATGATAGAATAAACTAGCAAACTATTAAATGGACTATGTTTTCCCTCCTTCATTGGCAAAGAATATTTTCTTTCTTTTTTTTTTTGCGGTACTGGGGATCGAACGCAGGGGCGTTCTACCTCCGCGCTACACCCCCGGCTCTATTTTTTATACTTTTATTTTGAAACCGGGTCTCATGAAGTTGCGGAGGGCCTCATTAAGGAGAGAGAGAGACAGGGAGAGAGACGGCGAGAGAGCTGAGGCTGGCCGCGAACCCGGATCCTCCGGTGTCCGCCTCCCAAAGTACTGGGATTACAAGCGTGCGCCACCACGCCCGGCTGCAAAGAGTATTTTCTAATGATGGAATGAAGATGTGTGTGCAAAGCTTTAGTTTTCATATAACTGAAAGTGGATAGAATACCAATGATGACTGATTTAGTTATTATTGAGTATACTTGATGTTCTTTTAATAGTGTGGTTAGTGTTTAGATGATAATAAAATAAATATATACATAATTAACAGTCTATTATGTATATTCCTTAAGATTTGTTCTTATTTAAGCAAAACCATTAATTAGTCATAATTAAGATCTTCACATGGTTTGTTTTCTAGTTACAGTAATGATTTAAAACGCTCAAAAATAGCTGAGCATGGTGACACTTGCCTGTAATCCTAGTACTTGGGAAGCTGAGACAAGATTACAGATTTGAGAAATTTAGTGAAACCCTCAGCAACTCAAAGATGCTATTTCAAAATTTAAAATAAAAGAGCTGAGGATGTAGCTTAGAGGTAGAATGCCCCTGGGTTCAATCCCCAATACAAAGAAAAAAATGACATTGGTAAACTGAATTTGAAAATATTTTATTAAAACAAATTAAGCTTTTCAAAAAGTTATTTTATACTAACATTCAAAATTATTCAAAATTGACTGTTATAACAAATAGATAACTATAAGTTCTGCAAATTATAATTAATAAATATCAAAAACTTAGGCCAAAATTTTTTGCAATAAATATTTATTTAGGTTTATTTTTTTCTGCACAGATAGTCATGGTTCTATAGCTCTATTTGCGCTTGCAGTGTATCAATTTTTTAAACATGAAGAGGACTCTCAAAATAAAGTATCCCTGAGACAGAAGCCAAAGGTGAGAGGTGGTGTTCATTAAGCAGGCTACACGTGTTTAAAATTAAAATTTTAATTTATTTTAAAAAATGCTATTATTTTTTATTAAATGTTTTTAATTTTGACATACAATGTCTATCTAGTTGCTCCTGCACACAATTTGTATCTTATTGCATGCTTGCTATATTGACCAAAAGTATTTATTATAAATAAATTTATGAATAATATGAACTTCTTAATCTTACAAAAAACTTCTTGCCACTGTTGGTAATTGTTGCAAATGCCATGCTAAATTACAAATACTTCCCAAACTAGAAATTGGATCAGTAATTGAAGCAGCAAAGAAGGGGCTACTGGGCAGTCATGGGAAATGATACTTTGCAATGCAAGATTCCCTTGCAATCATGCACACGGGGAGTAAGGTTTTGACATGTTAATTTATCTTGTCTTTTACCAAAGCACAGTTTGTACTCAGATGCCCAAGTGCTCTAGAGCAGTGTTCACATCAAACCTTGGTGATCCTTACCTATTGTCAAATGCTCTCTAGGGAAACAAAAGTGGACAATAATTACTGTAAGGACCAGAAGAGTGTTAGTCACAAAAATGGATAGTTAGGTTCTGGGCTGCCCTATGCCAGTCCTGTTCATGGAGTTAAGTGATTTATTGTGTTGTTTACTGAGTGGTGTGTGTGTGTGTGTGTGTGTGTGTGTGTGTGTGTGTGTGTGATACACAGAGCCCTTCTAAGGCTCAAAGCCCCAGGCAAGGACCTTTCTTGCTTATGTCAAAGTTATTCCAGTAATTTGAAAACTGGAATCATCCATTCAACTAGGATGAGACTTTGAAGAGAGGATAGTGGATGGTGTGTGAACCCAGTCCTGGAGAATATACATGATTTAGTCTGGAAAGGGGACAGAGAAAAAGCATTCAGGACAGAGGTAAGAGAAATTCCGAGAACAAATTTATTGTGACAAATAATAGGGCTTACTACCTAGGAGAAATTCTGCTACAGAAACGACTGGAGTGCTTGAATATAGAAACTTCGTGAAAGAAAAAGGAATTTGATTTTACATATTAGCTAATTGGTTCATTGCTGTGACATGCTAATAGTGGAGTGCGAGGGTAGATAATAGCTGGAAATGCAAGATATTGACAAAAGAAGAAATTTGAAGAGTGAACAGTTAGAAATCTATCACAGTGAAGCTAAGTGGAATGGATAAAGGCTACAATAGGATGCTGCTAGCCATGGTGCTGGAGGATTGATTTTAAAAATGCCATGGAATGAGAATAGGAAGAGCTAGGTCTGTTTTGTCTTCCAAGTTTTAATATTAAATTTAAAACAGGAAAGTCCCTTTCATTTAAGACTTACTAATTGCCATGTTTAAATTGAGTATTCAGAAGATATGTTTTGGGGAATGTATCTTTTGTATACTCAGTGGGGAGGGGAGGGTGTAAGGGTTGATTAAAGCCAGAAACCCTGGGAGAAACTCTTCTCTCCAGATTTCTCAATGGATTTCTCTTTCTGGACTTAAGCGATTCCCCTGTTTCACCCCTTTTTCAGCTTTCCTAAATCTCTGTGCCGTCATATCCTTTGTGTTATTTGGTCTTCAAGGTAAAGCTGAAAGTTATAGAAAGCAAATTTGAAGAGCATAATTTAATAAGAGTGGGAATCAATAATATTATAAAGCAGCTTTTTGGCTAAGAGGTGGAAGCAGAAAATGCTTCAATATTAAGGTAAAAGGATTAGACTCAGCTCAGTTTCGCTATTTTTCTAATTTGCAATGAGCAGGTTAAATTCTCCCCAAAGGCCTAGGTCGGGCTCCATGACATTTCAGGCCCTTCGATGGATTAGATAGCAATGGCACTGTTGTAGGAATAAAACATTTTATGTCAATGATATATCCACAGTCTCCATCATGCCAGCCAAAGGAGTTTCCTTTGCAAATGCCCGAGGAGGATTTTGTCTTTCCTGGGCTTTGAGTGAGCATATATTTAGGGAGCTGTATTTCAAAAAGTCAGTGAGCAACTTCTTCCAGTATTCTCTCCCTGCACACCACGTTGTTTTTGTCATTTCATAAATTGGCTAAATGGAGTGGAAGATTTATATCGAACTTGAAATTTGCAGGCCTGTATTTTTGAGATTTGAGCTCCAAAAGATATACTTTATTATTTTGAAGTAAAGTGTGCTTCAGAATTACTCCTTAAAATGACAGAAGACTTCTGGGACATTAAAATAACTAATGTGAACATGAATACACAATGAACTTGTTAAAAGTGAAATGTGTGGATTGGTTTTATGTAAGTTTAGAAAAGGAATGCTGTGTGTGTGTGTGTGTGTGTGTGTGTGTGTGTGTAAATGCAGAAGAACATATGTTTGTGTATGTACATATTTCATGTATA
>PVJS01016795.1:0-35000 GCA_004027185.1 Glis glis
CACACACACACACACACACAACTGACTTTGGATGCTCATGTATTCATTTACTATTAAAGAAAACATTTGCTGAATGCTACTCTATGCCACACACGTGTGCTAAGATTTTCTAGAGGAAATTCATACATATGCAGGCCCTTCCCAAAAGGCCTTCTATACATACAACCTTGTGCACACATGTAGTGATACAAGTGCACACGTGTAGTTACATGTATAACTACAATGCAAACTTACAATAAAAGCCATAATAAAAGAGGTACAAAATGACATGAGAGCCTGGTGCAGTGGCACATGTCTGTAATCCCAGTACTTGGGAGGCTGAAACAAGAGGACTGTAGGTTCAAGGCCAGCCTCAGCATCTTAGGTCCCCAACAACTTAGTGAGACTTTGTTTCAAAATAAAAAATAAAATCGGGCTGGGGATGGAGCTTGGAGGTAGAACACCTCTAGGTTCAATCCCCAGTACCACACACACACACACACACAAATGTGATATGGGATTTTGGGCAATGAAACAATGTTTTAACTCAGGGTGATAAGAAAAAATGTGATGGTTAAGATGGACCTTTAAAGACCGGGCAGAATTGGGATGCAAGGGATGAAGCACAGGTCACTTCAAAGGATAAACAACATGAGACAAAAAACATAAGAAAATGCATTAAGCATATAAGGGAAATAAGCAGCTTAGTACCACGGGGCGAGGGCCCTCGTCTGGCCTGCAGATGGCCATCCCTGGGCACATGTCATGGAGAGATGTTACTCTCTCTTTCTCTTCTTATAAGGCTACTAATCTTATCATAATAGCACCCACCCTTATTACTTCATTTAACCTTGGCTATCTCCTTAAAGACTCTGTGTCCAGTGTGGTCACACAGGGAGTAAGAGCTTCAACGCATAAACTTGGGGGACACCATTCAGCCCATAGCACCCATCTTATCACCTTTTCTTTCTACATGACTTGACTTCTCTCTCAACCCAGCATGATAGTTCACTGCCAAATTAATCTCAGACTACACTTTCCTGTTCACTTTCCATCTGCTTTGATAAAGTGAATTTACACGGAGAGAACTACTGTACTTTGAACCACAGGTCTCTAATACTCTCCAAAGATCTGTGACTTGGCAGGAATTCTGAGCAGTTGCAGGTGGGAATTAATTGGCAGCTCTCCCCCAACCACTCCACCTCAGGGGCAGCCACAAGTATTCCCAGAACACATTGAGATTCCCCACCTCTGAGTTACAAACCAACCATTCAACCCCAGAAAGATGACCTTATTAGAGAGGGTGGTCACCCCAGGTGGCTTTCAGATGCCCACACACACCTGTCTCTGGAATCTCTGATAAATTGAAATCATTACCCCCTGCAGTGAGAGTAAGCCAATTCCCCCTCCCACCGTGCCCACGCTGTGCTGGTCTTCAGCCCTTCTCTAATAATACTTCATACCTACTCAACCGACTCACCAACCTTTCTCAGAACATAAATATTCTCTGCCCACTTGTAGGCATTTCAGTACTGTCTGAATATTGCAGTGTTTATCTGTGGGGTGTGCTGGGCTTTAGAGTCAGATAAGCTTCAGGGAGCATATCAAAAAGTGGACTTTTAGCTCTCAGCCACACAAAATAGTCACTTATGCCCCCCAAAAAAGCAATTATCTCATATAACCCAAATCTGGAGGGAGGCAGTGGCTGGCATTGGCTTCAGTGCTAGCACCAGTGTGTAAAATTCCCTTGGCCTCTTCCTGGTGGTACCCAAAATCAAATCTGGCCTCAGATACTCTTTTGTTCACTCGAAAATATTTACTGAATATGACTGTATTCCAGGAATTATGGTAGGCTTTCATTGGGGGATATAAATATGGACATACATAGGAGGCTCTACCCAGAAGGCTTTATTTATCTATTTATTTATTTATTGGTACTGGGGATTGAACCCCAGGGTATGCTAACTCCAAGCTATACCCCTAACCCTTTTTATTTGTTTTTTCTTGTTGTTGTTTGTTTTGAAACAGGTCTCTCTAGGTTGCTGAAAGTCTCACTACATTGCTGAGGCTGGCCTCAAACTTGCTGTCCTCCTGTCTTAGACTCCCAAGTACTGGGATTGCTGGCATGTTTCACCATGCCTGGTCCTTTTTATTTTTTATTTTTAAACAGGGTCTCACTAAGTTGCTGAGGGTCTTGCTAAATTGCTGAGCCTGCAATCCTCCTGTCTCAGCCTCCCAAGTACTAGATTACAGGCCTATGCTATCACTCCTGGCTAGAAAACTTTGAAAGACATCAGAAATAAACAAAGATGGAGACATATGGCTTTAGTGCAAGATTGCAATAAAATCATGAAGGATAGATAACGTGATAATATAGGAGAGGGACTAGTCTTCACATTAAAGAATAGAAAGGCTTTCACAGAAAGAGGCGACAGCTGAGCTGGATCCAGAATTATGAGGATTGGGACATGAGGGTTGGAGTAAAGGCCACTCTAGATAGAACAAGTGACATGAGCCAATGAATGACACTAGAAAAGAACTGGAGACTTCTGGAGAGATGAATAGACATCTTCAAGACAGGAGAAAAGGGGAAAAGGTGGCACCATCTCCCCTAGAAGTTCTCCTCATCCTACTACTGGTCTCCTAGAGAACCACTATGACCCAGGACCACCCGGCTGTGAGGGAGGCTGAGAAGAGACACACAAGCTCTTCCAGTTTCTGCAATGGAGACAGACAAGGGAGAAAAAGATGGGAATGTTTGGGATAGCAGCCACGGTGTCTATTACAGCAAGTTGCCGAATCTTTCTGGGTTTCTGTTTCCTTCTCTGAAAATGGGAATAATGATGGCTTCCTGGTGGACTTATCATGAGATTTAATGAAACACAAAACAACTATGGTGTTCCAGCATCCAGATATAATAGGAGTTCAGTATGTTTCTCTTTTCTCCTTGTTTATGTTTCTCAATTGATCTTATTTTTTCTCTTGCTGACTATGAACCAAATGTGACATTTATAATTTTGACAAATGATTGACCAGGTAACTTAGTTTGCTCTCACCACATAGGTTCTCTTTCTTATACCAGGAGAATGGCCAAGGCTTTGCTTCCCTTCCCCCTGAGATGTTAGGTTGCAGAGCTGAGTGTAGCACTGCCTGCTACCCCAAACGAATGTCCATCCGCTGCCCTGGCTCACCTCTACTGCCCCTGGATATTTATTTATAGAAAACTTAGATCATTCAGGAGAATTGTGCCAAGTCATCTGAGAGGTTGCGGGGATGGAAGGATGGGACAAGTTGAAGACGTGGGAGTTAGCAGCAGGAGAACTAAGATTCTGATGGTTTTCTCCCAGGATCAGGAAGAGGGAGGGCTTTCCTGGTCTCTGCAGGAAAGCCCTAATAAGCGCCTAATAAGACACTCACTTCATCATGTTAAGGCTCAGGTAGAACCTTTTCCCAAAGGCAGTCAAGCTCTTTGTCTTCAAGGAACCAAAAAAGCCAAGATAACCAAAAATCAGGAGTGAGCACTGTCTACACTAGAGGCTGTAGGGCCTTCCTCAAATGCTCCACACAGAGTGTACCTATGGTCTTCATATGACCCTGAGGCCAAGGTCACAGCTCTAAATGACAGCAATTTCCTCCCACCTTACAGGGGGGAACCAAGATTCAATTTGATTTCAACAGAAGTAATATTTCTTATATTTTGTGTTGTGCAGTGAAATTAACACCTCTGGGCCTGGGGTGTAGCTCAATGGTTGTTTTATTCAGCCTTTTTGTCACTATGACCAAAATACCTGACAAGCACAACTTAGAAGAAGAAAGCTTTATTTCAGGCTCACAGTTTCAGAAGTCAGTCCATGACTAGCCAGCTCCAAGGCCATGACTATGGCAATAATGCTTCAGGGTATGGTAGAGAAGGAAAAGCTGTGCTCACCTCATGGTTGCTGGGAAGCAGAGAGAGAGAGGAAGGAGCTGGGGACATATCCAGCCCCCAAGGCCACACCCCAAGCAACCCACCTCCCCAGCCATTCTCCACCTCCAGACCTGGCTGTATGGGCAACATATGAGGTTTGGTGAGATGTTTTAAATCCAAATCATAGCATGTGTGAGGCCCTGGGGAAGGAAGGAAGGATGGAAGGAAGGAAGGAAGGAAGGAAGGAAGGAAGGAAGGAAGGAAGGAAGGGAGGGAGAAGGAGAAGGAAACAAAAGAAAAGAGAGAGAAGTTACGACTCCTTTGTTTGCTATGGTATGGTGGTATGGTGGGAATGGTGGGCTGCTCCTTCAGCCTGTGAGTACTGGATAAACACATATAGGTGAACTAATACCTACGACAATCAAATACCAAAGTCATCCACCATTAAAAGGAAAAACTTTCAATAGGAGCCACCTAGAAGACATTTAGTTATTGATATGAGTTCCAGGAATGGTCAATGCCATGGGCACCTTAATCATGATACAGTTTGCCCGCACTCCTTATCCTGTGTGTAGTGGCACCAATATAATGATAAAGCTTCTGCCCATTGTAAAATTCAAGAAGTCTTGTCCCCATTACTAGGACTATCATTGTTTTATCTTGAAATGTTCATTACAAACTCAGCTCCTAGCTAACCTGGAACAATGACAACACATAGAAGTCCTTCCTTTGAAGAAACATGTGTAAGTTAGAATAAATATTTTATGTATTAAGAATTATTGAAGTAAGCCAGGTGTGGTGGCACACACCTATAATACCAGTACTTGGGAGGCTGAGACAGGAGGATCGCAGGTTCAAGGCCATCCTAAGCAATTTAGAGAGGCCTCTCAGCAACTTAGCAAGACCATTTCAAAATAAAAAATAAAAAGGGCTGGGGGTGTTAGCACAGAGGTAGAATGCCCCTGGATTCAATCCCTAGTGCCCTCCCCAAAAAATTATTGAAATATTTTAAGGTGCTGGGCGTAGTGGCACACACTTGTAATTCCAGTACTTGGGAGGCTGAGACCGGAGGATCCAGGTTGGCAGCCAACCTCAGCTACTTAGTGAGGCCCTCCGCAACTTAGTGAGACCCTGTATCAAAATAAAGAATAAAAAATAGGACTGGGGGTGTAGCTCGGAGGTAGAATGCCCCTGGGTTCAATCCCCAGGACCACAAAAAAATAAAAAAAGAAAATATTTTAAAGTGATGACTATCAGTATGTAACTCCAAGACCTTAAGCTGGGATACATACATTTTAGAAAGCTCTCATTTAGCTCCATTGAAAGACTGTCCTGCAGGCTCCCACGGCTGGCTCCCCTGAGTCTAAGTTTCTAGAGATGATAAATGCACCAGTAGGATAGAAAGACTGGCACAGGGAATGTGGTTTAGAAAAACAGTTCCAGAATTATTCTCGGCCCTGAATGCCCCTGGCCTGGGGGGTGTTTCTGGCACAATCTGTCTGGTTTTCCTCAGGCTGAACATCTGGAATTGGTGGCCTGAGGCCAGGGACACCTGGCTGTGATAACCTTCCTTCTCTTTAAAGCAGCCATCCTGCTCACTGGGTCCTCAAAAAAGGGAACCATTTTACTGTCTCCTTATTAAGGGGATCAGGGGGCCGGGCGTGGTGGCGCAAGCTTGTAATCCCAGTACTTTGGGAGGCGGAGACCGGAGGATCCGGGTTCGCGGCCAGCCTCAGCTCGCGCATGCGCGCATGAGCGTTCTCTCTCTCTCCCTCCCTGTCTCTCTCTCTCTCTCTCTCTCTCTCTACTTAGTGAGGCCCTCCGCAACTTCGTGAGACCCAGTTTCAAAATAAAGTATAAAAATAGGGCCGGGGGTGTAGCGTGGAGGTAGAACGCCCCCGCGTTCAATCCCCGGTACCGCAAAAAAAAAAGGGGGGGATCAGGGAAGGGTGGGGAAGGAGGCTTG
The DNA here is from genome assembly GCA_004027185.1 of Glis glis. Taxonomy (NCBI): domain Eukaryota; kingdom Metazoa; phylum Chordata; class Mammalia; order Rodentia; family Gliridae; genus Glis; species Glis glis. The sequence goes on from PVJS01016795.1 coordinate 5,853, forward strand.
AGGAAGGAAACAGACCAAATAATATTATATCAGTTTATGAAGGTGTCACTAGCAGCCTTACTAGTATATATGGGGAGAAGGAAAGGAACAGCAAGATGGGATGAGGAGGGAACCACACCAGGAGATGCTGTGTGCTTATCCGAATGTATCACTTTGAATCTCACTACAATGTGTAATAGCATTGCACCAACAAAATTCTTTAAAAGGGGGGATTTTAAATACAAAACAGGCTCCTTATTGTGGTCCAAAACCACCTCTCCCTTCTGGATTCAGAGGGGGACAGTTGTAAGGCACAAGGGAAGGGTGGGTGTTTCCCCGGACCCCCAAGGCACCTAAATATAACTTCATGTGATCTCCATAACAACCGTGTCATGGTCGCAGCAACACTGTCTGTCTGGAAATCCTTGTATATGTACGTCCTTGTAAGCCCAGGCTCCCTAGCCTTTTGCATATGACAACCTTCTCTTTGTGCCGGAAAGGATGGACCTGACATCACCAGAATGCATCATGCCCGAGGCTTGGGCATGCCATTCCCAAGAGGTAATTTATATAAAATCAAGGGAGGAGGGCAGAGTATGGGATCGCTGTGTCTTTGGCCCTGCGTCTTGTGAGTTGTATGAAGCTCAGGTCTCAGAGGAGACTCGAATGAGAACACACTGTGATTATACAGGACATCATCACAGAGGACGACTTGAGGACAAAGGCAGGAGGTGAGCATCGTGCCATGGAAGGAAGCAGGCGAGACTGCACCTGGGGCTGGACTGTTGGAGGACTTCAAGTTTGCCTCCCAAGCCTGGGGTGGGGGTGGATTTTCATCTTGTTCTGACACATGAAACAAAGGGGAGAAAATGTTCCCAGTAGAAGGTTGGGAAACCAGTATGGGCAGTGTCTGATACCAGTTGACATTATCTTGACTATAAAACAAAAGGAACTTTGTTGGGAAAAAAGAAAAATAACTTCTACAAGATGTTTTTCTTTTGGACTTCTGAATCTTTATTTGAATCTTATAAAAAGAACTACTGATTATTTTAGGACATGGCAAGGAGAAGAGAGTCACCCTTGAGGTTTAGACTAAACTAGTTCTGAATTATTATATTTATTTTACAGGTAAGAAAACTAAGCACCAGGATTCAGGAACTTTCTCTTTCCTTGCATCCGTGTGTGTGGGGAGTGGTGGTGGTTATGGGGGATGGAACCCAGGAACATTCTAGCTCTGAGCTACACCCCCAGCCCATTTTACTTTTTTATTTTGAAACAGTCTCTTTCATTGTTGAGGATCTTGCTAAGTTGTTGAAGCTGGTTGTGAACCTGCGATCCTCCTGTCTCAGCCAGCCAAGTACTGGGATTACAGATATGTGTCACCATGCCTGGCTCCTCGAATCCCTTTCAACATGAAGGCATACACAGAAATTGGTGGTTTAGGTATTTAGTTCCTTTTTTGGTGCTGAGGATTGAACCCAGGGCTTTGCACTTGTTAAGCACATGCTATACCTCTGCACCATTGAGCTACATCTCTGGCCCCTGGTATACTTCTTTCTTTCTTTTATGGAAATTATGCAAATTGACTTTGAATCTAACAGAATTTTCAGATGAAGCTCTAAGTTTCAGAAGATATTGCACATGGTTAGATGAACCATCTTTCAGTGAGTTTGAGTCCTCTTGAAATGGGACAGAAGTGTCATACACATAAGGAGTGTAGCTGGGGAGAGCTGTGCAGACCAGAGCCTGCAGAGTCCCTGCCTAGGATCCCCCTGGCCCCACACCCCATCCTCACCACCCACCCCTGAGCAGAGCTCTGAGCGTATTTTGATGCCGGGAATGTGACAGATCATCAGCCACTTCTCACCCTGGGCTTGGCTCTGCCTGTCCCCGGCTGCTAGGCACGTTCTGGTGGCAGAGCTCCTATTGGGAGTACACAGGGTGTTGACACAGAGCCATAATGCTGATGTAGTTGACCATACCTGCCATCAAGATTCTGTAGGTCTCACTCTGTAAGGTCTGCCCTCTCAGGTACCAGCCAAGCCTGCTAGCAGCCAAAGGTGCTGAGCCCAGGGGCTTCACCTGCCCAGGACCCCAAGTGACCCCAAGGGTGGGAGATATCAATGCTTTGTTTGTTTGTTTGAAGGACAAGGTCAAAGGAGTGATGGTCTTAGAGAACCAGTAACAGAGCCGGGCACAGTGGCACACACCTATAACCACAGCACTTGGGAGTCTGAGACAGGAGGAACACAGGTTCTAGCCCAGCCTCAGCAACTTAGACCCTGTTTCAAAATAAAATAGGGCTGGGGTATATCTTGGAAGTAGAATGCCTCTGAGTTCAATCCCCAGTAAAGAGAGAGAGAGAGAGAGAGAGAGAGAGAGAGAGAGAGATTAAGCAGAGAATATCAGGCCCCTCCAATATCTGGGACTTTCTTTTTCATGCTACTTTTGTCTTTTCTGGTCTTCACAGACCCTTGCACTTTATTTTGCTCATGTCTCGAATTCAGAGGTGGTCACGTTCAAGCACCCCAGTGTCTTAAAGGCAGAGGAGCAGTTGTTGGACGGACTGAGCACAGCCTTGAAGAGCCAGCGAGAGCCTTCCTGCTGTAAGATATGAGTGAGACTTGCAGGCAGCCGTTGCTGAGCAGGCTCAGGCACTCTCAGGAGAACAAGCTGCTGCCGAGGGCACTTCAATTTCTCAGTACTCCTTATAAAGAGTGGAACCGAATACCTTCTCAACAGGTTTACTACCTAAGTGTGCACAAGAGAAAGCATATTAATATATCTCAAAATAATATTAAACCATCTCTCTAAGTGACACTTATTTTGCTGGGCATGGTGGCGCACGCTTGTAATCCCAGTACTTGGGAGGCTGAGACAGGAGGATCACAGGTTCGAAGCAACTTGGTGAGGCCCTCCACAACTTAGTGAGACCCTGTTTCAAAATTTTAAAACACGAAATAGGACTTGGGATGTAGCTCAGAGGTAAGAAGCCTCTGGGTTCAGTCCCCAGTGCCACACAGACAAAGAAATAAAATAAATAACTATCAAATTAGACTATTAATAAGTGAATAAATGTATACCTTTCAGCTAGGTGACTAACTATAGGGGGACATCAAGAACTATTTAGACACCACTTTAAAGTTTAAAATTTTTAAATTTAATATTTTTAAAATTTAATATTTTTTAAGTTTGATATTTTAAAATATAAAATTTAAAATTTTATATTTATAGAAATACATGGAAGGCTGGGCATGGTGGCACATGCCTATAATCCCAGTACTTGGGAGGCTGAGACAGGAAGATTGCAGGTTTGAAGCCAGCCTTACCAACTTAACAATACCCTATTTCAAAATAAAAAATAAAAAGGGCTGGGTGTATCTCAGTGGTAGACCCCCTGAGTTCAATCTCTAGTACTGCAAAAAAGACAGACATGGAAGAATGTTCTTTTCAAGAGAAGTTGTGCTAAAAACATTTTTTTGTTACTAGAATGACAAGTGGCAGAATCCATAGATTCTTTCCCCTTCTGGATCAACATAGACTCACTCTGGCCCTAACTCATTGCAAGAGCTAAGAATCAATGAAACATAAAATGGAAAACAAGAAAAAGAGAAGAAGATAATGAAAATGAAGGCAAACAGGCTGGGCATGGTGGCACATGCCTATAATCCCAGTACTTGGGAGGCTGACAGGAGGATCACAGTTCGAGGCCAGCCTCAGCAATTTAGCAAGACTCTCAGCAACTTAACAAAACCCTGTTTCAAAATAAAAAAAGTAAAATGGGATGGGGGTGTAGCTTGGAGGTAGAATGCCCATGGCTTCAATCCCCAGTACCAGAATGAAAAAAGAAATGGATGGAAGGAAGGAAGGAAGGAAGGAAGGAAGAAAGGAAGGAAGGAGAAAGGAAAAGAAGAGAAGAGAGGAGAAGAGAAGAGAAGAGAAGAGAAGAGAAGAGAAGAGAAGAGAAGAGAAGAGAAGGAAGAGAAGGCAATCAGTCCTGATGGCAGAAGATGTTCGTGTGTCACAGAAGCATTTGGTTATTTGGTGGCCTCGGACAAGCTGTTTAAATTTCTATTGCCTTCATTTCTCAGGACAGAAATTTGGGCCTACACCACTCCTGCTTAAGAAGTTCAAATAGCACTGAGGTAGAAAGTTGGAATGGCTCAACCTGTACCTATAAAGCATATTTATAACTCCCTAGAGCAAGACAGGTTGGAGCTAAAAGTATCATTATTTCTGTAGCTCAAAAAAGTCAGAATTCATCCTCCATCATGCTTTAAGCCTTTGAAAGAGCTCTTTGTTTTTCTGTTTAAGCTCTGGCCCACAGGGAAAAATATTCTGCCTTTCAAAAGGTTCTTTCATAAACAGGTCATTCTTTTTAAGTGGGTTTCACTGACTATGTTTATTAACATGTAGTAACACTTAAGGAAGGTTTCATTTGGTACTGGGAATACAGCAGTGTGGGCAGCTTGCCACACCTTAACCCAAAAAGAAATATTGTCTAGAACAAGGCCCGGGGCATGCAGCAGGGCCAGCGCTGTCACAGCTTGCCGCGTGGTTTTTGCGTGGCTCACGCCAAGCCCTGCAAGCAATGACGATGTCCCAGAGGGCTCCCTCCCGACAAGGCCGGCGATGAGAACACCCTGCTTTTCTTAGTTTTAATCATTTTTCAAAATGATTTCACCAGAGAGACATCCCTGTCAATACATGAGAAGATGAATATATTCAAGTTGATAAACAGCAGATAATTTAATTTAACAAGCTGTCTCTCCGTGTTTTCCTTCTGTCTGTCCATGTGGTTGAATCCTCCTCTGTTCTCTAGGTTATACAACTCCATCTTTGATTTATGTTGTGATTCAGTCTGCTAACTTTCCCTGTTAATCTCCTTTGATCTCATATCTCACTACTTGTCTTAATTCAGGCTTTTTTTTTTTTTGGCAAGAAACAGAAATCTGTTCAATGAAGGTCATCTCTAGAGATTTCTGGGCCCTAATAAATCTTAATGTAAGGTCACCCATGAAATTCTTTACAAAGGTTACAAATCAGGTTAGAATGTGCATCCAGAGCATTCTTGAATAAAGGAAAGAAGTCAGGAGAGGGCCGCCTGCCGACTGGGGGGTGTGTGGGAAGAAGAAAGCCAACCACACTGGCCTCCGGAGTAGCAAGTGGAGCTGAAAGGAACTGGACTTTGTCCCCACCAGTCACTAGCAAACCCCAAGCTTGAAGCAAATCTTCTGCCTTAATGGAAGGATATGTACTGGCTGTCCTCCCGAGCTCCAACCCCTAGAAACTTCATTCCAGAATCATGGAATTTTGCCCTGCCCTATGACCTCAGAAACTGACAGAAGATACTTTGGAAGCCAAGAAACTACACTCACTCTCTCAGGACTGGACGGAGATCTTTAGAAGTTGTGAACATTAAAATGATTATGCTTCCTACTCTGCCATTGCCCACCACATTTCCTATCCTTCATATATATATTTGTCTAAGATATAAACCCTGAAGTAAGAAAAAGCAATTTCAACAAGTTCAGACTCTTACCATGATACTGATGCAATGCATTTCCTGAGATACCATTTTTCCCAAATTTTCCTCCATTCATTTGTGATTTATTTATGTATCCTTATTTCCTAGAGCTCTGAGCACATATTCAACTGGTCTGTGGAGATCCAATCCCTGCCTCTACCCACCTGATACACACCCACATTTGCTTGTTCTGCTGATTTGTATCACAAGTGTTTCCACTGGGGCAATGATGTGAACTCCTCTCTACAGAAGGAACTCCAAAGAATCAAGAGTAGGTTTTGCTAACATTTTTAACATATAGTCAATGCATTCACTCACCACACATTTCTTGAGTACTTATGATAGTCCAAGGAGGGCACAGGAAGTCAACTACATTGCAAGATAATGCCAGGGGTAAAGTCAGGTGTGGAAAGGTCTTAAAAGGCAAGAAGTGAACTATGTGAACAAGGCATAGGCTCTTTAAGATGCAAGGAGACAGACCTATAAAGGGAAAGAGGGAAAGACAACACAGAGCTCTCAGGGAAAGATGGCAAGGAGAACCACGGGGCTGGACAGCTAGGTATAAAATCTGGTTATAAAAGAGAGCTCAGAGCTGGGCATGGTGACACATGCATACCTGTAATCCCAGTACTTAGGAGGCTAAGACAGGAGGATCACAGGTTCAAGGACAGCTTCAGCAACTTAGAAAGGCCCTGAGCAACTAAATGAGGCCCTATTTCAAAATAAATATAAAAGGGGCTGGGGTTATGTCTCAGAGGCATAATGCCCCTGAGTTCAACCCCCAATAGCACAAAAAAAAGAAAGTGAGCGAGAAAGAGAGCTTAGGTTGCATTGGAATGGATACCATATAAAGGTTTGTCTTACATACTGGCAAAGCAATTTTTATTTTACTCTGAGGGCAATGGGATCCAAAAGAAAGATGTTTGGCAAGGTACACAATGGTTGGTTTTGAGAATTATAAAAATCACCCTGACTTGCTTTTACTTTGTGTAAGGTTGAATTGGAGGTGAGAGGCAGACAGAGAGAATAATTGAGATCTAATCAAACAAAACCAAAGAAGAATTGGCCACTACTCTCTAAGAAACCTCTATATCAACTACAAAAAGCAGGCAAGTCACCCTCTCTGGACAGAAAAATTAGAGGAAAAGAAGTCTCTGAGCAACACAAGTCCTGCAGGGACATAGCTTTAAACAAGAGCACTTGTGAAAAGAGAGAGTGCCCTTTCTCCCGTCCAATGGCAGGGCTTAGGTTTTCGGGCCTCTTCATCCTCTCGCCCAGGCGCCCTGCACTCATGTCTGTGGGCAGTGACAGTGGGGACACAGCAGGGACGGATTCCTGTAGCATCCACAGGATGGAGTGACTGATCGGATGGTGGGAGAATAAAATGCCTATCATAACTCCCAGGTCCAGGCCCTGAGTTTCAGGGTATAGGCTAGCGAGTCTAGACTTGAACTCACTAAACGAGGTGTCTGAAACATCCAGATAGGCCACTGGAAATATGGCATCCTTCTACTAGACTCTATGAGAACAAATATATCAAGCGGGGCTATAAGTATATAAGCCACACAACCATGAGCAGTGCTAGAAATGATGCTCAGTATACATCGCTGAGTAAATAAATAAATGAAATGAAGCTTAGAGGGAACTTGGCATTGATGCTTAATAGATCATGGAAACACCAAAGTTCCTTTTTATTTTTTCCTTGTGATGTTGGGAATTAAATCCAGGGCCTTGCCAATGCTAGGCAAACGCTGTACCACTGAACTACATCCCTAGTCTACAACTCTCCAATTCCTGATCCAGTAAAACATAAACTCCAAGGGCTTCTGAAATGGGCCTTTTCATTAGACATTGAGAATTGGGAAATAGCAAAGGAAAGTAGAGTAAGGCAAACAGGTAAGGTCAGCTTGGGGAAAAGATGATGTAATTATGTCAGTTGGTAATTTTTAGAAAACAACATTTTGATTAGCTACTTAAAAGTAGATGGGGAAGCCATGCATAATGGCACACACCTATAATCCCAATACTTGGGTGGCTGAGACAGGAGGATCTCTGATTCAAGACCAGCCTCAGCAACTTAGCGAGGCCCTCCACAACTTAGTGACACCCTGTTTCAAAATAAAAAGGGCTGGGGGCATGTAGCTCAGAGGTAGAACACTCCTGGGTTCAATGCCTACCATAAACAAAAAGTATATGGAGAAAGGGATGAGCAGGAAAGAGATGGCACTGGAGAGCAGGAGCTGGGGAGAGTGGAAGCACTCCTCTGTGCTCTGTAATTTTAATTCCCTCGTCCCCTTCGGTCTAAGTAGGCCCAGGTTTTAACTGCTCCTCCTCCCCTTTGCTTTGTTTTTGCTGTTGAGTTGCAGGAGTCACTTACATATTTTTGAATATTAACTTCTTGTTGAATGTATGCTTTGCAAGGATTTTCTTCCACTCTGAGATTGTTTTTGTACTTTGTTGAGGGTTTCCTTTACCTACATTAGAACTCCCACCCCAAAGTAATTTGTAAAGTCAACAATATTTCAAGAAATACAAATAGCTTTGCAAAAGACTGTGGATATCACTTAGAAAGCTTAACTCTTGGGCTAGCAGGAAAAATAACTCCAAAAGAATGTGCCCAGGGAGAAGAGCAGAGACCTGCAGGGCCTCAGGTGCACCAGGGCAGTGCTGGTCAAAGCTTGAGACGTGCTCCGGCCTTCAGCCTCATGCACCCCAGGGTGCTCTGCGTCCTCTGGCCTCCTGCACCATGAGTATTCTGATGAAGTGAGGAGGATTCACTGTGGCTCCATCTCTCGGCCACACTCTTGGGTACAAGGATCACAAATAACCGCCCCATAACTCCAAGATTTTCAGAGATTTGGGGAAAGCCCCGCTCTGAGACAACGCCTCTGTATTACTATTCCCTTCTGACCACTGGGCAATGTTACTTGACTGTTTCTATTCTGGACTCTCTCCACTTCCCTTAGGACATGTTATCTTCCAGAGAGTTCTTAGGACATCTATATATCTCCCTCTTCTTTGTGAGAGGGAAATAAAGGAAGTATTCAAACTCAATTCCTAAATCATAGAAACATTATGCGGAAGCTCTGGGTACCCATATGAGTTCATAAGAGAGAGTTGTGTCCATTTTCCCCAGAATATATGCGAGGTAGAATTAGGAGAGAGTTACCTCTGAGGAGGCAGAGGACAGCTGAAATGACACCTACGCTCATGTGGCTGACAATGTGCTGAGGATTAGACACCAGGTCTGGGCTCCTCTTACACAGTGTTGCACATCCCACCCAAACTGCACATGTCTGAAGTTGGCGCAGAGAAGACAGCTTTGAAGGAATTCACTAGTTAATCCCCTGTGCTGCAGGGTAATTGTGGGGAAAGAGGATCCTTTCCTAGTTGTGGTGAGACCCTGTCCCTTCCTAACTACTGCTCCTACTTGATATTGACTTGAGCTGTTTGACAGTGAGGGAACAGAGAAAAGGGGCAGGAACAAATCTGTCCTGGCTAAAACAGTAGCTCCCCAACTCATCGGCTTCGTGACCCTGGTCACCGACAAATCCTGACCAGCAGGTGTATGAAAAGGTGCTCAAGATCACTAATCATTAGGGAAATGCAAATCCAAACCACAATGAGATCTTACCCCACACTTTAGAATGGCTATCATAAAGAATCAAAAGATAACAAGGACCCACCAGGATGGGGAGAAAGCAGAACCCTTAAACATTATTGGTAGGAATGCAAATTGGTACAGCCATTGTGGAAAACAGTGTGATGGCTCCTCAAATATTAAAAATAGAACTACCGTATCCCACAACTGGACAAAGATTCAAAATAAATCACTATTTTCAAGAGATATCTGCACTACCATGTTCATTGCAGCACTATTCACAATAATCAAGATATGGAAACAATCTATATGCCTGTAAACACATGAATAAAGAAAATGTGGTTTATATACATAATGAAATATTATGCAGCTTTAAAGAAGAGGGAGATCCTGTCATTTGAAACAACATGGATGGGCCTAGGGGACAACATGCTAAGTAAACTAAGCAAAACACAAATGCTATATGATCTCTCTTTCTTGTGGAATCTAAATAAGTCAAACAGAAACTGGGAATAAAATGGTGGTTACCAGGGGTGAAAGAGTAGGAGAAATGGGGAGAAGTTCGTCAAAGGGTAGAAACTTTCAGCTGCAAGAGAGTAAGTTCTGGAGTTCTAATCCACAGAGCAGCGACGACACATAATAATAATGTATTCTGTATTTGTTATTCGCCAGGAGAGCTCTTCAGTATTCTCACCACACAGGTAACTATGTAAGGTGATGGATATGTTAACAAGTTTGATTGAAGTAATCATTTTATAATGTATATCTGTATCAAACAATCACCTTGTACACTTCAAATATATACAATTTATTTATCAATTATACTTCACTAAAACTAGAAAAATAAATTATCAGAGAAATAATAATACCTTAAAGTAATTGGAAGAAAGAGAACCATAGTCTGGAACATACAGAAAATACAAAATAGAATGTGTAATAAAAATTAATACTTAATGAGCACTTAGGATGTGCTAATCTCTATACGTGTATATTTGTGTGTGTGTGTGTGTGTGTGTGTGTGTGTATAAAACCTCACTTCATCCTCATAACACCCTGTAAAGATAAGAAAGGTTTACGCCCAAACTCCTACAGCAAAAAAGAAATGTGCTGTGTCTCTGGCTCCATGCCTAACGTGCTCCTGCTTCTCGTGGGGACCCATTTCTCCAAAGCAGCCTATGATATGACAGCTGTTCTAAAATGTGTGGGTGATACCTCGCCGTGGTCTGGATTTGCATTTCCCTAATGATTGGGGAAAAGGGGAAGGGCCACCATAACTGGGGATCTCTTTCTGCTTATGACCTGTTTTTTTGTTTGTTTTGTTTTGTTTTTGCAGCCAACACCCTCAACTCTTTTAGTCAGAGCACAAATTTAAGTGTTTCATAAAACAGCGTACGGCTGAACAACGCCAGAATTCAGAACATGTAAAATGAAGAGAGAAAAACCACCCATCCACTATTTCACCTGCCGATTGGCAGTTCGCAAGTGCAGCTCTGCCGGAAACAAGCCGCCTGGCTAGCTCAGTGCCTTCTCGTCCTACCTGATGAAGGACATGGAGACGGATGAGCAAGAGGCATGAAAAAGGAAAAAGAACATTCATCTCAAAATTAAGAGAAAAAACCCAGAGACTGGGGGGAAAGGTGACAATCCACATCGACCTTCCTGCCTTCTTCCCTGTGACCCATTTCCTGCTGTCATGATGCATTCATACTACAGGGAGAAAATAGTTGATGCTCTTTACATTTTGTGAATCACAGTGAGGTTTTAGAAATCGAAGAAACAAAGTACTAGGATCAGAGAAGGAGCGGTCATGATTATTGAACGCTGGGAATATTCTTTGTTCCTCTGGGATGAAAATGAGCATTGAGGTCTCTGTGGACTCATGATGGAACTCTGAGGTAGATACCTGGGGTTCACAAAGTGTAGGTTCCCACTAGACTCCAGTTCCCGCAGGCAGGCGACAGTCCCACGGAGCGTTTGGCAAGCCGGCCGTTTTCAAGCTTGATCGCTAGAGGGCGGTGTTGCCTCGCAGTTGCATTTTAGGGTGGCGGGAAGAGCAAGGCGGGCCGGCTCCCTCAGCTGTTTATCCCACGTAGGTCTAGCTGGAACAATTTCAGCTTTTACTTGTGATGAGACCCTGTCAAACGGTAAGGAAAAATCTCAGCAAAAGGTACTTTTTGCCTTCTCAGAAATTTGATAGAATGAGCCGGGCGTGGTGGCGCACGCTTGTAATCCCAGTACTTTAGGAGGCGGAGATGGGAGGATCCGGGTTCGCAGCCAGCCTCAGCTCTCTCGCTCTCTCTCTCCCTGTCTCTCTCCCTGTCTCTCTCTCCTGTCTCTCTCTCTCTCTCTCTCTCTCTCTCTCTCTGCAATTTTGTGAGACCCGGTTTCAAAATAAAGTATAAAAAAAATAGGGCCGGGGGTGTAGCGCAGAGGTAGAACGCCCCTGGGTTCAATCCCCGGTACCGCAAAAAAAAAAAAAAAAAAAAAGAAATTTGATAGAATGATTCTGCCACAATAAGTAGCCACACCATAGATGTTCCTGCTTCGGCCCTGGAAATTATGAGAATAAAAAGAGCATCATCAGTTGGTTAGTAACAGGATGAAGTTGGATTAGCAAAATCCTTTTGGCTGATGGAATGCATATTACAGGCATGTTTGAAAACTAAAAATTCCTACAAGACACAATACAGTACAGTATCCCTGAGGCCTGAACCTATCCTCAGGAGATAACAGACATATTTTACAGAAGCAATTTGTACCTTATAACATCTATCTGGATAAGTAGACAGTTACTTTCAAAATACAGTGACTAAAGTCTGAAAAATAAGATGTTTCCAAAATGCTTATTTCAGAAATGAATGCTTTGATGAGCTTCTCTTAATATGTAATAGCACACATGTCTTACAAAAATGTGTATGTAGATTCTACTTTCTCTAAAGAGATTAAACTCAGTTTCAGAACTGTGAGTTCAAATATTAAGCAGTTACCAAAACAAAATTACTTACGTGGCCTTGTGTTCCCTCTCAATTCTTCAAGCCACAAGAGTCATATGTTCTATTAAAAAGTTATCTGTTCTATTATTTGAGAGTGAATTCCTGGGGAGCATTTCAATCAAATTGAAAGTTCCTTCTCAGACAAAACAGAATGTACTCACTAGCAATGAATGATCAAAAAATCCATTTATGATAGCATCAAACCCAGTAAAGTCCTTAGTATTTAACAAAAGAGCTACTAGACTGAAAACTAAAAAAAAAGTCATTGAAAGAGACTGCAGAAGACCTTAATAAATAGGAAAATAACTCGAATTCATGTATTGGAAGATACTGTTGAGATCTTACAAATTGGTTAAGGTAGTGATGCTCCCTAAATAGATCTACGGATTCAACCCAGGTCCTAATAAAATCTCAATTGATTTCCTTTCAGAGATCGACAAGCTAATCCTAAAATTTATATGGACATGCAAGAAACTCAGAATAGCCAGAATAACCTTGAAAAAGAAAAAAATTAGAGATCTCACACTTTCCAATTTTAAAGCTTGCTACATCACTGCAATGATCAATACTATGTCATGAAGGCATGACTACAAACATACAGATAAAGGAAATAGAGTTGAGAGTCCAGAAATAAACCCAGAACTTTATGATCAATTGATTTTTTTTTTTTTGTTTTCATGGATCCCATGAACTTTGATGGGAGATTAAGAGTATTTTCAACAAATGGTGCTGAGATAACTGTTATCCACAAACAAAAGAATTAATTTGGACCCTTATTTCATATCATATAAAAATTAGCTCAAAAGGGATCGAAATGTAGTAAGTAAATATGAGTTAGAATTACAAAATTCTTACAAGAAAACAAAGATGTAAATCTTTGCGACTTTGAATTAGGCAATGGTTTCTAAGGTACAACATGGTAACAAGAGAAAAAATACATAAATTGGTCTTCATCAAAATTAAGTAATTTTGAGCCAGGCATAGTGGTGCACACCTGTAATCCCAGCTACTCAGGAGCCTGAGGCAGGAGGATCACAAATTCAATGCCAGCCTCAGAAATTTGGTGAGAGCTTGTCTCAAAATAAAAAATAAAAAGGGATGGGGAAGTAACTCAGTAAGCATACCTGGGCTTACTTCCCGGTACTGGAGAAAATATGAAGTAATTTTGTACTTCAAAGGACACTATCAAGAAAGTGAAGAACCACACATGGTGGTGCACACTTGTAATCCCAGTACTCAGGAGGCTGAGACTGGAGGATCCGGGTTCGCGGCCAGCCTCAGCTACTTAGTGAGGCCCTTCTCAACTTAGACCCTGTTTAAAAATAAAGACTAAAAAATAGGGCTGGGGGTGTAGCTCAGAGGTAGAATGCCCCTGGGTTCAATCCCCAGTACTGCAAAAATAAAAAAGTGAAAAAGACTAACCACAGAATGGGAGAAAATGTTCACAAAACACATATCTGATAAGGGCCTAGTATCTAGAATAAACAAATAGCTCTTAGAACTCAACAACAAAAAGACAAACAACACACTTTTTAAATGGGAAAAAGTCTGAATAGACATTTCTCCAAAGAAGATACATAAATGGCGAATAAGCACATGAAAAGATACCCAACATCCTTAGTCGTTAGGGAAATGACACACATACTATGATTGAAAAGATGTGGAGAAACTGGAACCCTCAAGCACTGCTGGTGGGAATGTCAAATTGTCACAGGAGAAAAGACAGTTTCGTGAAGGGTCCAGTGAGTTCCAGTGGGGGAGGGAGGTCAACTCAACTCAGGACTGGCGGGATCCTTGGCTTACATGAAGGGAAAGAATTTCAGCACGTGCTACTCAGAGACATAGATTTACTCAGAAAGTAAGACACACACACTCAAGCGAGAATGCGAGCCACTGCCAGAGTGAGAGATGCACCTTGGGGGATCATGGCTGCTTCTCCTTTAAGGGAAGCCTGGTGAGGGGCGAGGGATGGGAGGGTGTGAGGATCACAGTCAATAACCCTGAGATGACTTAGGGCCTTTGCGTTGTCTTCTAGACCCTGAGGTAATCTTCATTATCTAATCAATTGGTGTCTCTTTTGCTTAAACTATTCATGGGTAGGAGGGTTAAGAGTGCTGAAGTAATTATCAGAAGGGAGTAGCCAGGCTTGGTGGCGCACACTTGTAATCTCAGTACTTGGGAGGCTGAGACGGGAGGATTGCAGGTTCTCGGCCAGCCTCAGCTACTTAGTGAGGCCCTCTGCAACTTAGTGAGACCCTGTTTCAAAATAAAGAATAAAAAATAAGGCTCGGGGTGTAGCTTGGAGGTAGAATGCCCCTGGGTTCAATCCCCCGTACCTCAAAAAAAAAAAAAAGTGAGTGAGTCTCCTGTCTCGATGGTCTGGTCATCTTTTCGATATTCTGTGTGGCCTCTCTTCTGCTTAACTATTCCTAGGTGGAATAACTAACAGTTCTCAGGGTATTTAGCACAAGTGAATGAGTAAAGGTACATGAAATTCCCAGAAACCAAGGAGTGACAGGTCTGGCTTGGAGAGGGGGGAACTTTAGCACAAAGGCTTCATATTAAAGCCACATCTTCCTTGTTCTTCCTTTATGTCTCCTTTCTACCTATTTCTTTTATTCTTTCTATTCTCTCTCAAAATGGTACAGATGCTTTAGAAAAGAATTTGTCAACTGGGCATGGTGGTGCATGCCTGTAATCCTAGTACTTAGAAGGCTGAGACAGAAGGATTGCAGGTTCAAGGCCAGCCTCAGCAATGTATAGAGACTCTCAGCAACCTAGTAAGACCCTGCTTCAAAATAAAAAATAAAATGGGCTAGGGGTGTAGCTTGGAGGTAGAATGTCCCTGGATTCAATCCCCAGTACCACAAATAATAATAATAATAATAATAATAATAATAATTTTTCAGTTCCACAATAAGTTGGATTCAACAATTCTATTCCTGGGTGTATACTCAAAATAATTGAAAACATATGTTCATACAAAAACTTGTATACAATATTCATAGCAGGACTATTCATAGTAGTCCCCCCAAGATTTTTTGTACTGGGGATTGAACTCAGGGGCATTCTACCTCTGAGCTACACTCCCTGAGCCCTATTTTACTTTTTATTTTGAAACAGGGTTTCACTAAGTTGCTAAGGGTCCCACTAAGTTGCTGTGACTGGCCTCCAACTCGCGATCCTCCTGTTTCAGCCTCCCAAGTACTGGGATTACAGGTGTATGCCACCAAGCCCAGCTCAAATTTTTTTAAATAACCCAAATACCCATCAACTGATGGGCAAGACACTAATTTTGTAAAAACTGTCTACATGAAACCAGTTCACATAAATGAAAGTAAGAAACTCAGTGATCAATCTTGTTAGTTTCCAACACCTTTTGGAACTGCTTCTATTGATTTCTTCTCCAAATTTGCCAAAGTTAACAATGTTTGGGGACTTTTAAAAAAGTGTTAATGTGTGTACATGTATATCTACAATCAATGTAATTGAGCTTTTTGTTTTTGTTTTTTAGTATTTTATGACCACTCTGTAACATATACTTTAAAAATTGAATCCATTGGGCCAGGCGTGGTGGCACACACCTGCAATCCCAGTATGTGGGTGGCTGGGACAGGAGGATCATAGGTTCGAGGCCAGACTCAGCAATTTAGCAAGACCCTGTTTCAAAATAAAAATTAAAAAGTGCTGGGGTGTAGCTCAGAAGTAGAATGCCCCTGGGTTCAATCCCCAGTACCCCACCCCCCAAAAACATTCCAGTCCATTAAAGATACTACTGTGTAGCCAACACCTAGAGGCAAGTAACCTTGGAAAGTTAAACATCAATAATCCCAGTGTGGCAGCCAGCAGGTGGCCTCAAATCTCAGTGTTTGTCAGGGGTGCATCTGATAGTGATGGACTGAGAACAAGCAAAGAGGAAGGAACTTGTGGGAGATGTGGAGCCCACAGGAACCTTCATTCCTGTCTAAAGCTGGAGAGTGTCATAAAACTCCCACCTGCCCTGCATTCTGAGCCAGCCATTTTGCAGAAGGCCTTCGCTGACTGCGCTGGCATTGGGAAGTCCCTCCTGATACCGTTCCTTTATTTTTAGCCTTCTAACATGGCAATGATCACAAGCAGCAAGCACGGCCAGGATCCAGATGATAACACTTCAGCATCTCCAGACGTTGCAACCTGCCCTCAAGGCCTTCCTGATCATAGAGGCCGTGACCTGATGGAGAGGGAAACCCAGAAGTGAACCAGAAAACAACGCAGCGTTAAGTACCAGAGAGAAAAACAAGAGCAAAGCAAGGTAGAATCCCTCTCTCAGTCTCTGTCCCAACTGAATTTTTAGAATATCTTTGTTATTAGAGTATGACATACATATTTAAAAGTACATAAATTAGCCAGGTGCAGTGGTACATGCCTATAATCCCAGTACTCTGGAAGCTGAGACAGGAGGACCACAGGTTCCAAGCCAGTCTCAGCAATTTAAGCAAGACCCTCAGCAACCTAGTGAGACCCTGTTTCAAAAGAGGAGTGGGGTATAGCTGGAAGGTAGAATGCCCTCCATTACCAAAGGAAAAAAAAATAAGTACAGAAATTAGAGGGGTACAGCTTGGTGAACTTTCTTGGATCAAATACAGTACCCATGGCCACCATATTGATCCAGGTGGAGACCATGTCCAGGGGCCCCAAAGCCTCTTCCATGCTTTGTCCCAGTCATTGGCTCTCCTCCAAAGGCAGCCACAACTCTGGTTTCCACCATTGTCAGTCAGTTTTACCTTCTTTCAAACTTGAAAGAAACAGAGTCATCCACAATGCACTCCTTCACAACTGCCTCTCTTGCTCACCAGTGTGTCAGTGATGTTCCTTCACACTCTTCTGTGTGGCAGGTTTGGCCATTGGTGTGAATGTTTGTTGATTCCCACAGACTTATCAGCACATCTCACATCCTAATCGATAATTCTTTATTCTTTGGGCAGAATATGGCTCTGTATATTTACTTATTGGGTAAGATTTCTACTATATAATCTGTTTGTTTATCATCCTTTAGCCATTTAGCCCTGGAGCTTTGAGGGTGTTATATTATTTCTTCACATGAACATTAGTTGTGACAGGATAATCACTGTAACCATCAGTCTCAGTGCATCATGATCCAGTCCATGAGTATTTTAGCTGGCAGTCTCACTGCTGTGACTCAAAATACCTGACGACCACAACTTAGAGAAAGATTTATTTGCTCACAGTTCTGGAGATTTCAGAGGTTTCAGCCCATGTCATCTCTATGGAGCCCGGGTTATGGTGGTGAGAAGCAGAGAGAGTGATAGAGAGATTGAGCAGAGGGACTATGCTCTCACATCACAGAGGCTAGAAGCAGAGAGAGAGAGAGAGAGAGAGAGAGAGAGAGAGAAGAGAACCCATGGACATATGTATAGTCCCCAAGACCCAACCCCCAGTAATCCACCTCCTCCAGTCTCACCCTACCTGCCTATCTTACCACCCAATAAATCCATTAATCCATTAACCAATGGATTTACACACGGATGAGATTAGAATCCTCATAATTCAATTACTTCGTCTCTGAACATTTTTGCATTAATACATTAGCTCTTCCAGAGGACATTCTATATCCAAACCATAACAATGAGGAGCAGGTTCTTTGCTTACCAAGTCAGCCTCTTTACTGTTACTGGGTTCTTACCACCCTGGGCTCCAAAGATGCCCTGCAGTGTATCTCCATTCCCAGTCAGCAAGAAGATGGAGAGAAAAGAGAGGTGTAGTCATAGGAGGACTTTTTTTAGGTCTAACAATGAAGCATTTATTTCCACAGCCAATTCATTTGGTAAACTGAGTGCTCAGCCGATCTCTCTGCAGAGCTTCTGGGAAACGCAGTCCAGTGGAGTGGCCAGGAAGACACAGAGGACACGGACCATGGGCAGACGGCTGTCAGTCTCTACTGTGGAGAGAAACCTGCTGTGCTCAGTGGTAACAAGACAAACTCGCGTCAGACACATTCACCTTTTTATCATAGGAAGCAAAGAGGAAAAAATGGGCATTTCTCCAACATGGCATGGTCCTAAAGATAAGTGCCCTGTAGGGCAGTTGTAAGGATTAAATTAGATATATAGGTGCAAGTTCCTGGCACATCAGAATTCACAATGCACGTTAAATTCCTTTTGTAACTTTTCTGTCATATTTTTGTTAAATTATGTTTTGATTTTTCCCTCATTTATGTTCATGTTCTTCTGTTTGGGCATATAAGAATGTTGCTTTGTGAAGTTTTAAGTCATCTTTTTTTTTGATGTATTGTTCCCAAGAGTTAGAAGCTATCACGTCTCCGAGTAGGACGTCTGCTGTGTTCCTTCCAGTTTGTCTATGATCTAAGTTTTTATTTTCTTCTTTAGTTTTCCTATGCTGCAAGTTCTGAAATACCATCACAACCTTTCCAAATGTCAAGTTTCAAGTGTGAAATGGGAGAAGAATCTCCACTGGCAGCCTGCGTTGGGTCAGTCCTTTCCTCCTTTTTACTCTGGCCTGAGTCCTGTCCCCCGTGGCCCTCTCCTCCGGAATGCCTCCCTACCAACATCTGGCTCAGAATGGCAGTCCAGCCCGTCACAAGCACGAATGAAAGCAGTGATCTCACACTCTGGTGGAGAGCAAAGGGACCTGGAGACTTGTTCAAATGCAGATTCTAAAAATTCAGATTCAGGGGTCTTAGTACCAAGTTTGCATTTTAACAAGTACCCTCCGTGGTTTTAAAACAGCTAGTCCCACACTTTGAAAAGGTGGCTTAGTTCCTCCCAGAGACATGTTTACGTAAGGTCTTTAACTATAGAAGAAAAAACTGCCACCTTTCCAGTCACCTGACAATGGGTAAGAAAGCTGTTCTTGAGAGAGCGTAGGTTTGCTACGTCCCTGAAATTGCATTTATTCTTCTTCACAGTTACCAGCAATGTAACCATCATTCTTTTTTTTTTCCATCTAAGAATAAATACTCACTGATCTGTGGCCTTATCTAAAATCAAACTGAGTGTTTTCAGTGTTTTCCAATCCAGTTGCTGCATGGCCCGTGTGATGTGGTGTCTAAAGCTGTAATGACTGGGGGTCATCTTTCTGTAAGGTGCTATTCTTATAGCCAGGGGGAAATCAACAAGAAATAGCAGGTTGTTTTTCTAAATGTGCATTTCTTTGAATGCTCCCATGACTTCAATCTTACGACTGAATCCTCCAATAACTTTTTTCATTTTAAAGAAAATGCTTATTATCTTTCTTCTAAAAGAAAATATAGATTTAAAAATAGCATGTAGTAAAAGAAAATACAGATTTTAAAATAGCATGTAGTCATTTATTTCTCACCATACAAGAATTATTCTTCCCCAAACTCCTTACTGGGGGAGGTAGGTAAAACAGAAAACTTTTCCTAATACCACAGTGGGGGTGACAGCAGAATAATCACAGGACAGGGCAGTGCTATGTGGATTGTCCCAGGAACTGTGGCATTTCACCCCAAGTGACTGCCACTTCAGGATCCCAAGAGTATAGTACAAGAAGAAGAGCACAAAGTACAAGTACAGGGAGAAGAACAAGAGCACAAATAATATTCCAACATGGAAGAGAGTTCTTAGGGCTTTCAGACCTGTGCCCTGGGTACAGGGAAGTAGAATTGAGGGTCTGAAGCCTTTGGGGTATAAATATTGTCCTAAGAGTCTTCTAAGACATCTGCAACAGGATTATTAGTGGCTCTGTTTGATCATCAAATGGAAGGCTGCCATAAATCAAGAAGATAAAGGAAGGTTTTCATCCAGAGGCCTGAGAAGTCGTCAGACATCTGGCTTGGAGCAGGTTCAGTGACGGGAGTGTAATTTGTTTATCCTGCTGGGAAGTGGACAGAGGGCTGCAGGTGATGCTGGTCTACTGTCAAGACCCAGGGATTAATTACCAGATCGGAGAGCTGATGACCCAACTGGAGTGGTTATCACTCAGCCCGGCTGGCAGAAATCCCTCTGGGACTATCCTTTGTCACATGTTGTTTTATTTATTAAATTAACTTTTTTCCTTAAAATGAAAAGTTGTTTTCCTCCTCCCTTCATTATTTTTTAAATTTTAATTGTAGGGCTGGGGATGTGGCTAAGTGGTAGAGCACTTGCCTAGCATGCATAGTGCCCTGGGTTAAATCTCCAGTACAAATGGTTAAAATTTTAATTAATTGTAAAATACACATAACAGAAAATTTACCATCTTTATTCTCTCTCTCCCTCTCTTCCCTCCCCCCCCCCTCTTTTTACTGGGGATTGAATTCAGGGGAGTGGAGGGTTCTACCACTGGGCTACATGCCCAGACCTTTCTATTTTTAAACAGAGTCTTGGTGAGTTATGGTGTGCTGGCCTTGAGCCTGCAATCCTCCCATCTTAGCCTCCCAAGTACTGGGATTACAGGTGTGCACCATCAGGCCAAGCAGAATTTACCATCTTAACCATTGTTAACTATTCTGTTCAGTGGCATTAAGTACATCAACATTGTTGTACATCCTTCTTAAGTTATTAAAAACTAAATTTTAAGTTCACTTTTTACCATTAGGTAAACTTGTACACTAGACAAAACAGGGAGTTCCAATACTGGTAAAAATGGCATCTCTGGTTTTAGCTCCATCTGTTATCTTGGAAAAATATCTTTTTTCATTTTTCCACAGCTGGGGATTGAACCCGGGGCCTCACACCTGCTCGGCAGGTGCTCTACCACTGAGCTACATCCCCAGTCCCTCAAATAGCCTGTTGTAAGTGCTGCACCCAGTAAATGTCTCCTAGTGCACACGCACACGAGCACATGACTTCTGGGGCTCTGGGGGAAGCGTGGGTGATGTGGATTCCACCTGCCCAGTGTCTGTCACTGCCAGCACTGCTGGCACCAGGGTTCCCAATCCACCAAAACAAGGCAACAGGATTCATTTGCTATTATACAGTTCCCAGGAGTTTTAAGGTCCTAATGTTTCAGAGACTTTTTGTGAAACTCTCTCTGCTCTGCTAAGCCCCATCCCAGTCAACCAATTTTCAGAACCAGAGTTATAGTTAGATATAGAATGACCCCTGAAGAACTTGTAAATTGGTGTTCAGAGTTGATATAGTTGAGTCATGAGGGTTGGAATCTCATCAGTAGATAAATTCATGTATCTGGGTGGCAACCAAGGCAGGTGGGGTGTGTCTGGAGAAGGTGGGCCCCTGGGGGTGCGGCCTTATGGATTATGCTTGTGTCTTTGATGCCCCTTGCTTGCTGGCTCTCTCTTGCTACTGGCTTCCATGATGTGAGGAGCACAGCCCATTCTCTCTCTCTCCGCTTCCCACCGCCATGCCCTGAGATCCACAGTCCCCGGCCTCACATGGACTGAACCAAAAAATCCCCAAGGAGACCGTGAGCACTTCCTCTAAGTTACGGGGTCAGGTCCTCGGATTGTGGCAGTGAGAGTGCTGACTAAGACGCAGCGCGACTGTTGTCATTCTTTCTTTGGGGGGGCACTGTATGGGGTTGACCCTAGGGGCATCCTGCCTCTGAGATTCACTCCCAGCCCTTTTTTTGGTGTGTGTGTGTGTGTGTGTGGTTCTGGGGATTGAACTCAGGAGCATGCTATCTCTGAGCTGTATATCCCAGCCCTATTTTATTATTATTTTTTTAAATTTTGAAACAGGGTCTCACTAAGTTGTGGAGGGCCTCGCTAAATTGCTGAGGCTGGCCTTGAATCTGCAATCCTCCTGTCTCAGCCTCTCAAGTACTGGGATTATAAGTGTGTACCACCACACCTGGCTACCCCAAGCCCTTTTTATTTTGAAACAGGGTCTTACTACATTGCTGAGGCTGGTCTTGAACCTGAGATCCTCCTGTCTCAGCCAGTCATTCTAACTCCTCTGAAAACCAGAACTTTGTTGTTAGACCAAGTCTATGTATTGGCTCTCTCATTACTTAGGATAAAATGCTTTTTTCCCTCCTGCAAATACCCACTTCAGGAGCCTGCCACTGCAATCCCGGGCATTGATAAAGATGTCTAAAGCCATGGGAAGAAAGCTTGGGCTCAAACCTGGATCTCCATTCTATTTTTCCTATTATAGGTTAGCAGTCTCTGACCCAAAGTTTAAATGCTTCTAGTGGTCTCTTCATCCAGAATTAAAGTGCATCATCAACATGGCTTAGTATTCATTATGCTTTATTCCCCAGCTGTGGAAAAAAAGGGAATCCTTAGACACTTCCACTTTTTAAATAGATGACGACTTGACTAAACTGTGACATTACATCATGCGAACCCCACAGCTCAAAATCACTTCCCAAGTATTGCCACTTGGCTAATTCTCACAGCCACCAAACAAAAACCACTCGGATGGAACAAGATACAGGAAATGCATGATGGTGGCATACTGCTATGCAGCTACGGCGACAACGAAAACGCCTTCTATTTGCTTAGATGGGTCTTTGACGTCTCCCCATCCCTTTTCTATAGACAGGCACCATCATGCCCTTTAGATGTTCACAGCAACCCTCGTCAGGTGGACAGGGCAATATCATGGAGGCTTCCAGTCTACAGATGGAAGGGTGCGGCTCAAAGGAGCCCAAGATAAAATGGTCAGATTGTGGCTGAGTCGGGGGAAGAGCTGCAATCTCCTGACTCCATAAAAATGTGGCAGCACCTCCGTGGGAGGGCGGAGAGAGGAAAGCCGCGCGGGAGTGCTTCGCTTCTCTATTTACCCCACTCTCCACACACCCTCATCTGGTCACTTCCAACATTTTCAGTTGCTCCAACTGTTATGTGTAGAGAGTGTGGTAAATTTCTGAGTGAGAATAATTAATAATAATATAATCATGATAATCGATAATAAAATTTCTGAGTGAAAGCAAAAATCTGGGGAAGAATTGCGAAACAGCACAAGTTGGGTTTTCCTCAAGGAACCGTTGGGTCTGACCAGCAAGTCCTCTTCACCAAAAAGAAGCATTTTCAGAACTGAACTAACTGCAGCAGGTGAAAGGCCACGCGGTAACTGTCACAAAGACAAACAACACAGCCACTGGCATCTGGTCTTGAGATCTTTGGGCTCCTCAGGTACAGCTGGCAGCTCACCGAATTCTTCTAATACTTTTTTCTTCTAATTCTTCTAATACAGTTTTCTCTAATACTTCACTAGAAAACTCCAATTTATATTGATAATAGAAGGGTTTTTTTTCTTTTTTTGCATACTGGGGACTGAACCCAGGGGCATTCTACCTCCAAGCTACACTCCCAGCCCTATTTTTTATTCTTTATTTTGAAACAGAGTCTCACTAAGTTGTGGAGGGCCTCACTAAGTAGCTGAGGCTGGCTGCAAACCTGAGATTCTCCTGTCTCAGCCTCCCAAGTACTGGGATTACAAGCGTGCACCACCACACCCAGACTAATAAATGTCAAAAGCAACTTGGATGAATCTTCTGTGTTACAGATCAGAAGAGATTAATCTACTGAATGAAGTAGTATAGACTGTCCACACAGCTGTCCTGAAGAGAACTCAGGCAATTTGACCCCATTCTCTGACTTGGCTATTTTCAACTAGGGACACTAACCAGTGTTAACTCTGCCACTGACTCTTGGCCAGTGATGTGGTCAGCAATTCCCTGTCACCAAAGTGATGTAAAGAATGTATAACTGAAAGCAGGTGTGGTGGCACACTCCCATAATCCCAGGACTCAGGAGGCTGAGACAGGAGGATTGCAGGTTCAAGGCCAACCTGAGCAACTTAGGGAGACCCTGTTTAAAAAAAAGGGGGGGGGAACTGGAGTGCAGCTCAGAGGTAGAACACCCCTGAGTTCAAACCCAGTACCAACAAAAAAAAAAAGAATGTTCAATTGACTTGTCATTTAACCCTGAGCAATAGAGAAATACCAAGGGATTCTGTTTAAAGTCTTCTCATAGATTACCTGAGAAATAACTATATATCACAGGTCAATTATTAAATCTATAATATATGCTTCTAAAAGAAATAACAAAAATTCTGTTTTAAAAATGCTGAAATTACTATTGTAATAAAAAGTAATATGAAAACTAAAAAAAGGTTTGATAAACTGACAAAATAATATCTTGGTGACAAAATAATTTTTAAAAGAACTGATCTGAGCAAACATAAAAATAATTAACATTGGCTGCATACAATAAATATATTGACTTAAAATTGATAGAAAAATTCATTTAAACCAAGATAATTAAATTTTATAAAAATAATGGCCAGGATGAGAATAGTGCCACGAACCATTTAGGTCACTTCCAATCATATTGCTAAGCAAAAAAAGTTAAGCACAGAAGATTACAAGTATTCTACTTTTTGTTTAAGAAAAATAAAAGGAATAGGAAAATATATATGTCTTTGCTTATAAAAAAAAACACAGGAAGGATAAAACCAGAAACTAAGAAAAATAGTTACTAGTAGGAATGGGTACAGATAGGACAAAGGGATAAGAACTGGAGAACAACTTTTCTGAGTATAAGTTAATTATTAGATTTGACTTTTATACCATGTAAACGTTTCACATATTCTATAAATAAAATTAAAGCATCAATGATGGGGAAGGTAAGCCCTAAAATTAAAATACTATATGAACATCCTAAGCATGTACAATCTGTGTGATTGTGTGTGTGTGTATATACATATGTATATATGTATATGTGTATGTGTATACATATATAAGTGCATATATACATATAATATATACACACATGTATATATATGTCATATGTATATACACACAGAGAAAATAATTCATACAATTAGAACACAGTACTGTGGATATATTCTAAGGACAAAAAGAACCGTAAAATAATCTTCAACTTTACTGAATAGATTTGTTGCTGTTTGGCATTGTAATTCTGTATGATATATTGCAATTTGGAATAAATGAATCAACTTAGTGATATTGTTAAGAACCAGTAGTTTCACTATAGGAGAAAGGAGATATAAAATGGAATGGACAAAAATGGGAAATTCCCATGCTGTTGAATTTAGTTAAAAATATCGATATGATTATTTTTAAATTTTAGCTCTACCCATTGGAAAGGCCTAGATCTTTGTTTCTAAGTACATTCTCCATTAAAAGTAACCACATCTATTTGGTGACATAATGGATTCCCAGGCTAGGATGAGTCTGGAACAATTTAATGTATCAGAAAGCAAGGAAGTACTCAAACATTAATGAAGTCCCGATAATAGGACACAGGAGCTGGCTTTTGAAGTGGCTCTCATGGCTAAATTTGGAACAATGCTGGCATCAGAAAGAGTAATGATGGTCACGGATTTTATCTCACCGAGCAGATATAATGTGGGCCGCTCTACAGGATGACATGTCTGGGTTCCTCAAAGAAGTCACTGTCATAAAAACAGAGTGAAGCAGTGGGATTGTTCTAATCATAGATTCCCACACTTACTGGCTTACCACTCCATTTTCAGAAAAAGCAAATTACTCAGTGCTCCCTGGACACTTCCACCCCACCCTCTTATTTTTATTCAACCTCCCTTAATTGTACCTGAGGCTATTACTGCCCCCCTGGCTGGTGATACTGCTGGCTTTGGGAATCTATGTTTAGATTGAGGAAGACTCTCAGAACACACACACCAAAAAAAAAATCAGAATTCATTTTTTAAAAAAGTATCAAGGTTACCAAGTTTACATCATTCTGCTCATAGTAGAAATATAGCAGCTTTCTCTCATGATTAGCATACTGTTATGGTTGGAGTACATCCCCCCAAAATTCAGGTGTTGGAACCTTGATTTCACAATGAGGCAGTATTGAGGTTTAGTGGGAGGTGTTTGGGTCATGGAACCCCCACAAATGGATTAATACGGGAGAGAGTTAGCTAGTGCAGGAGTTGAGCCCCCTTTTCTTTCACACACACTCATTTTCCCTTCTGCTTTCCGCCATGTGCTGAAGCAGCAGGAGGTCCTCACCAGAAGCTTAGCAGACGTCAGCACCATGCTCCTGGACCAGCCTCCAGGACCATAAGCCAAAATAAACCCCTTTTCATTATAAATTATCCAGTATTGGGTATTCTGTGATAGCAACAGAAAATGGACTAAGAGACACTCTAACAAAGATCAAGGATAAATTTGCTTTTGCTAAGGACTTTAGGTTTATGGTAAATGTTCAAATTCACTTTGTTTTTGTTTAGGGATCAGAAACATAAAGGGTGGTTCAATTACCTTTGTCTGTCTCAGGGTACAAAGTGCTCTATCTTGACCGTGATAGGTTATGTGAGTTGTAATGAAGGAAAAGCATCAATTTTGCTTCCATGAGAAATAACAGCTGTATGTAAGACTTAAAGTTGATTGGGAGCCGGGCGTGGTGGCGCACGCTTGTAATCCCAGTACTTTGGGAGGCAGAGACCGGAGGATCCCAGTTCGCCGCCAGCCTCAGCTCTCTCTCTCTCTCTCTCTCTCTCTCTCTCTCTCCTTAGTGAGGCCCTCTGCAACTTCGTGAAACCCGGTTTCAAAATAAAGTATAAAAAATAGGGCCGGGGGCGTAGCGCAGAGGTAGAACGCCCCTGCGTTCAATCCCCGGTACCACACACACACACAAAAAAAGTTGATTGGGTCTCAGATAAAAAATGAACACAAAACAAAAACTACAGAGGACAATTGGGGCACAAGTGGGGAAATCAATATAGACTTTAGGCTAGTTGATACTAGTAAATTCTGTGTCTAATTGTTCCCTCCTGCTGCTGCTGCTCCTCCTCCTCTTTTTAAAAAAAATTTATTTTGTACTGGGGGTTGAACCCAGGGGCATTCTACCTCTCAGCTACACCTCCAGCCTGTTTTATTTTTTATTTTGAAATAGGGTTTCAGCAAGTTGCTAAGCGGCTTGCTAAATTGCTGAGGCTGCCCTTGAAACTGCGATCCTCCTGTCTAAGCCTCCCGAGTGCTGGGATTACAGGCATGTGCGACCACACCCAGCTTCCCTCTTCTTAACTGTAAGCCAAATACAACTAGGGAGCTGGGTTTTTTTAGAATATTGTTTTCAGACATGCTGAAGTATTTCGGGGTGAAGTACCATGATTTTTCATCCTACTTCCAATGACTTTGGGAAAGAGAAAGATGTTAGAAAATTATGGGTGAGTCCATATGAACTTCACAACAGTGTTCTCATAACTTAAAGGAAAAGTGTCAAGAAATACTCTGTTCTGGATCATAATGAAGCAGTTGTTTATATTTATGAATGACCCCCAGGCTGCTGTGTAGAACAGAGGCCCAATTTAATAATGTCACTGAGTAATAGTTGCTCAGTGTATCTTTCCTATTAGTTACAAAAACATTGAAAACCATGGTATACTTTTCTTTGGGAAATCAAACTGCAAAGAGATAACATGCGTTTCTCCAGTCTGAACCAGGTGCCCAGTACCCCCCTTTCTCTCTCTTCATGGGACAGGCAGGGGTTGGGGAGTGGAAGGGGAGTGATGAGGGTGTCCTGTAAAGCCACTCACCCTCACTCACCGCACTTCAAAGGGGCAGCTGGAGGGAGCAGGTGGGCTGCCCTCTAGGGAAGGGGCAGGGACAGTGGCTGAGCGGGAATGCACATGTGGCCTTGCAGCCAGTGAAGGGGGCTGGGAGATCAAAAGGAAACACAGAAGTCACAGGTCACCACCAATCTCTACCTCTCAACTAGGATTACCACGTCAGGCCTATGAAAGGGAGCACCTGATCTTCACGAGGTCAAGAGTCAAGGACTCCAGTGAGTCTGAAATGGATCGCAATCAGTGAGCTTCTTCCTTCCTGCAAGTACAGAGACCATCCCAGCCCGGGAATCAGGTAGCTCTCACAGCTCTCCAAGGTTTATGGAGGGCATGGGCACCCTGCAGGTTCCTTGGGCTCTTTGGAAGCATCTCTAAGAGCCTATGCAGAGGGGCTCAGTTAGCAATGTTCATAAAGAGCAGTGACTGCCCCCTACATTGGTCCCCACTCAAATACTTTGTGTATAAATAGCACCCAGTTTTAACACGCCATTCTTTAAGCCCTGATCTTTTTCCTTGGTTAGAAAAAGGAGACTGTTTCTCGGTTTATTTCGATTGAATGTCCCAAACACAGTTTTAGCAGAATCAAGACAATGAAAATCTCTCTGGTTATAGCAAAGGGCCGGGTGGGAATTGTTTCCTCACACTTATAAAAAACAAAATAGTGTACTCATTGATTCTGTTAATTAACTTTGCGTGTACATGACATTCATGTGATCCTCTGTGTTCTGGTTTCTTCCTTTGTAAAACCTCTAACCCAGTCTTGATGGAGACTCAGGAGTGCTTATGAAAATTTTTTGACTAGTTAAACATAACATCTATAATGTTGGCACAAGGATTAAAAACCCAGTCAAGGTTCTATTCATGTGTGTCTTATAGATCCCATTACTAAAATTAAATTTTTGATTGACTTCTACTGTTTTTCTTTAAATACATTGAAAACATGTAAAATGTAGTCAGTTTTGGGGGTTCCTTGGAGGAAAGCTTTTTTTTTTCCTAGCTGTAATCACACTTGCATGGGTATAGAATCCACCAATACTCGGACCTTTTTCTTCTCAGCTGGTGCTAAAAAGTCTGGACAGCTTAGATAAAAGTAGACTTTGCTCTGTGGATAACATGTGAGGTTCATTACATGTCATATCTCATCTTGCATGGTTCAGTGTGTCCATCATCACAACTCCACAAGGTAACAAATCCAGTCCAATAAATGTTTAAGTCATTTTCTCTCTGTTTGGGTACCTAGAAATGTTAGACTTCTTAATTACAAAAGAACAAATCAATAAAATACTATCACCAGAAAATTTCAAGCTATGCATGCTTAATAAATTTATTCATTTAGTTGCCAGAAAATATGCCAAATCATCTGGCAGCCAGTTCAAACTGTATGGTTATATTTGATTAAAATGGAAGTAAAACCAATGGGGGAAAACATCAGTCATTTGTAGTAAAACCTCAACGGGGAAATTCAGATCACATAATAAGTTTGCTATTGGGTAATGATTAAGATTCACTATTTTGAAAAAACAGCACTTTAGAGACAAGTACTTAAAACTTCAAGTAATT
>PVJS01016796.1:0-37024 GCA_004027185.1 Glis glis
TAGGCCAGGCATGGTGGCACATGCTTGTAATCCCAGTACTTGGGAGGCTGAGACCAGAGGATCCATGTTCGCGGCCAGCCTCAGCTACTTAGTGAGGCCCTCTGCAACTTAGTGAGGCCCTGTTTCAAAATAAAGAATAAAAAATCAGGCTGGGGGTGTAGCTCAGAAGTAGACTGGTCCTGGGTTCAATCCCCAGTACCACAAAAAAAAATTAAATTAAAGGGGAGGGGGTGCTGGGGGTGTGGCTCATAGTTAGAATGTCCCTAGGTTCAACTCCAGTACCGGAAAAAAAAAAAGGAGAAAACAGCAAAGAGGACTGGAAAGGAGTAGCCAGTGAGACAAGGAAAGAAGAAAAAAGGACAGTACGAGTCACTAGAAGCCAGGTGAAGAAAGTATTTCAAGAAACGGGAAAGATTTTTTGTGTCAAATGATGCCAAAGGGTCTGGAATACTGCAAACTAGGAACTGATTATGGTGGGATTTGGTGACTTGGAGGTTATTGGTTATCTTAACAATAAAAAAGAAAAAAATGTGGTTAAATAACACATAACATAAAATTTACAATTTTAACCATTTTCAAGGGGACAATTCAATAGCATTAAGTACATTCACATTGCTGTGCAACTTTCTCCATCTCCAGGATTTCTCCTTCCCAAACTGAAACTATGTGCCCATTAAACAATAACTCCCTGTTCCTTCCTCTCTGCCCCTGGAAACCACCTTCTGCTTTCTGCCTCTTTGAGCTTAACTACTCTAGGTGCCTCATATAATGACAATATTTGACGTTTTGCAACTGACTTATTTTACTTAGCAAAATGTCTTCAAGGTTCATCCATGTTGTAGCAGGTGTGAGAATTTCCTTCCTTTTTTTTTTTTTTTTTTTTGCGGTTCCAGGGATTGAACCCAGGGGCATTCTACCTCCGCTCTACACCCCTGGCCCTATTTTTTATACTTTATTTTGAAACCGGGTCTCACGAAGTTGCAGAAGGCCTCAGTAGGTAGAGAGAGAGAGAGAGAGGGAGAGAGAGAGAGAGAGCTGAGGCTGGCCGCGAACCTGGATCCTCCAGTCTCCGCCTCCCAAAGTACTGAGATTACAAGCGTGCGCCACCACGCCCGGCCTGAATTTCTTTCCTTTTTAAGACTGAATAATAATCCATAGTATGGATATACCACATTTTTGTTTATCCGCCCATTTATGGTTGGACATCTGAGTTGCTTTCATCTTTTGGCAATTGTGAAAAATGCTGCTATAGCCGGGCGTGGTGGTGCACGTTTGTAATCCCAGTACTTGGGAGGCTGAGACCAGAGGATCTGGGTTCAAGGCCAGCCTCAGCTACTTAGTGAGGCCCTCCGCAACTTTGTGAGAACCAGTTTCAAAATAAAGTATAAAAAATAGGGCCAGGGGTGTAGCTCGGAGGCAGAACGCCCCTGGATTCAATCCCCGGTACTGCAAAAAAAAAAAAATGCTGCTATAAAGATAGGTATATGAATATCTATTTCAGTTTCTGCTTTTAATTCTTATAGGCATGTGTCCAGAAAGAAAATTGCTGGATCATTCTCTTCATTAGCATTTTCACAGCTATAATCTAAAGACTTGACCATGTAACTTAGAGTAGAGAAGATTTATTTGCTCACAGATTAGTCTATGTGAGGCCGGGGACCACAGATCTCAGGGAATGGGGGCAGGAAGCAGGAGAGAGAAAGCATATGGGCTATGCTTCTCCCATCATGAAGGCTGGAAGCAAGAGAGAAAATGATGGGAAGAAGAACCATATATAATCCCCAAATCCACACCTCCAGGGACCCACCTTCTCCAACTACACCCTACCAGTCTAGGCCACCACCCACATAAATCTATTATGATGGATTTATCCACTACTGGGATTGCAACCCTCATGACTCAATTACATCAATTCCAAATACCAATTTATGATCTCTTCAAGGAGCCATTCTATATCTAACTATAATATTCCACCCCTGGCCCCTGAAGAGCTCATGCCCATTTCAGAATGCAAAGTGCATTTAGTCCTCTCCAAGAGTTCTCACAGTCTTAACAGTTCCAGCATTGCTGAAAAGTCCCAGAGTCTCTTCTGGGACTCAAAGTACACTCTTATGAGCCCCTGTAAAAGACAAAGTAAAAAGCAAGATACATGATCTGATATACAATGGCAAAGAGTAAACATTTGCATTCCCAAAGGGAAGAATAGGTCCATAGAAAGAAGGGATGGGACCAAAACAGTAATGAAATCCAGCAGGGCAAGTACTGAATCCTAGGGCTCCATTTCTGGCTTCTGGGGTACATGGCAGTGAGGTGAGTCCTCCAAAGAGCCTTGGCAGCCCTGCCCCTTTGGCCTAATTGATTGCAAGAGGCAGTGTACTCGCTCTTCCAGCCTGGCTCTGTGGCTCACAGTTAGCAGTCTTTCCTCCCAGTCATTCCATATTTCTAGCATTTCTAAATCTTGGGGGATTTTCTTGCAACCTTGGCTTCACCCTCATAGCTTCAAAAATTGCCCCATTTGGACCTGCTTGCAGGAATTCCAACCCTGACACATGTTGCCTGGCTTCCCAGGCCTTTCTTAGAAACCTGGGGGAAGGATCCATGACCCCCTTTTTTCAGCAAAGCCAGCATTATGTGAACTCTGAGATGGGCCAACAGAAAAGGTCATCATGCCCTTCTTAATCACTGCTGCAGGAGCCTTTTCAATCACAGCGGCTGGGCCCTCTCCATCTGGGCCACAGCTAAGCCCAAGTCCATCTGGGCTGCCCCTGGCCCCAACTCCATCTGTCGCCTCCATCATGGCCACTGTTGGCCCCACCTCCATCATGACCACTGCTTCCTCCTTCCTTTCAGCTATCTTACTTCCTTCCATGACATCATCTCTCTGGACCCCAGCTTTACACATGCCTTTCCAGCCAAACTGCAACTCTATAAAGTCTCTCTGCTTTACTTTCCACTCCTAAAATTTGGTGTACAATTTGCTAGATGTAGACATCAATTTCCATAATGCAGTTTGAATATTTTGCTGTTTTGAGATGTCCTCTGCCAGTTTATTAATAAGTCCATCATTAAATTCAGCCTCACACAAAGTTTCAGGACATGGGCAAAATGTGGTAAGCTCTTTGCCAAAGTGTAACACATGTGTCCTCTACTCCATTTTCCTATGGAGTTCTCTTTGCCCTCTAAAATCTCCTTAGCACAGTCTCTACTATCTGCCTTTCTAGCCACATTCTGGGCCAATTTCCTCTCACAAACCAGTTTCAAAGATTCACAAGACACATTGTGAGACTTAGATGTGGCTGTGACCCCACTGCTCTGATATTATAATTCTATGTTTAATTTTTTTTTTTTTGGTACTGGGGATTGAACCCAGGGGCATTCTACCTCCGAGCTACACCCCCAGCCCTATTTTTTCTACTTTATTTTGAAATAGAGTCTCACTAAGTTGCAGAGGGCCTCACTAAGTAGCTGAGGCTGGCCGTGAACCTGGATCCTCTGGTTTCAGCCTCCCAAGTATTGAAATTACAAATCTGCACCACCACGCCCAGCTTATGTTTAAGTTTTTGAGGAATAATCACAACATTTTCCACAGTGGCTACACATTTTACATTCCCACCAGCAATGCACAAGGGTCTCAATTTCTCCACATGCTTGCCAACACTTGTGTGTGTGTTTGTGCACGTGCACATACCTTCTTAATAGATATAAACAATTTAAAAATTTTCTAAGTCTGGTGTGGTAGTACATGTTTGTAATCCCAGTGCTTTTGAGGCCGAGACAGGAGGATTGCAGGTTTGTGGCCAGCCTCAGCAATTTAGTGAGGCCCTCTGCAATTTAGTGAAACCCTGTTTCAAGATAAAAGAATAAAATAGGGCTGGGGCTATAGCTCAGAGGTAGAATGTCCCTGGGTTTCATTCCCAGTACCAAAAAAAAAGAAAAAAATTAAGATTTTTCCAATCTGTTTATCACTGTACAAAGTTATATTTGTCACTTGTGTGTATGTGTATGTGTGTGTGCATGATTCTAATAGATATGAACAATTTAAAAGTTTTCTAATCTGTTTATCACTGCACAGACTTATATTTGAAAATTATAGCATGCTTAATTTTTTCATTTTAACACCTCTCTAGACAACTATTTGTTCAGGGCATACAAAAACTCCCAGAAGATGATAACACTGCACATTAATTTGCCAAAACTATTACTTTAAAACAAAAACCTCTTAGTTTTTAGATGAAATGAAGAAAGTTTCTTATTTTAACCTTTGAATATTCACCCAGTTGATGAATACTTACTGACTGACTATACCAGGTATATTCAGTATTATACTAGGTACCTGGTTCTATTCTAGTAACTGGGGATGCAGAACTGAGGGAAAAAACTTACAGCCAAAATCCTCAAGCAACTTATATCCTAGTGGGAAAAGAAACACAATTTTTTAAATGATTTAAGGAATGGGAGATATGCATATGGTCCAATGGCTCCCAAACTCCTTCCATTCAAGGACCACTTTAGTAGTGTACGATACTACTTGGACCAGCTAAACCCACCAGTGATTAATGTCACTTTAAACAACTTCTCTAGAAGGAATTTAAGGAAAAAAATGAGACTGCTGTGGTTAGACCCAATGAGCTTTATTCTATTATGTGAATAAATATTTATTCCTAAGTTTCATTCCTAACAAAATCAAGATTTTTAGCACAATAACAGTACTACAAACATTAATAGTAAAACAAAAAATCGGCCTATGTACCACCTCATGACCACGCTTTGGAAATTAAAACTAAATTAGATATATGATGCAAAAAGATTCTTCATATAGGTCTTTTCATTCACAGGCTCCCTTCCTCGCAAAATGCTGGCTTTACACACCTCTACGTAAATCAAGCCCTGTAATCTCCACTACTTCAAATAAAAATAACATAAATATGAAGTTCTTATATTAAAAATAATTATTCAACTGAAATATAATTTAACTGAAATTTTAAAAAAACAGGCCCATATTGGCTTCCATTTAAAGCTATCTGGACCCATCTTAACACACACACACACAGCATATGTATATATATATAATATATATATATATATATATATATATATATAATGTATATATATATTTTTTGACTGTCATGGAATCTTCTGAAAAGTAGTTTATAATATTCCATTCATCTTATATATTTGCCCCTGACTTCTCTTTTATATGATTTTCACAACCCAAAATTATAGCCAAGGTATAAAGACATGTTAAAAAATCTCTTGCAACATAGATTCAAGATAAACTTCAATAAACAGTCCTACTATACTTTGAGAGTATTGTATTCAACCTGTACAAACAGAAAAAAAATCAGTAGAGATGCATAAGGATTATGTATGCATATTAGCAAAGCATTTAAGTATTTGAACAAACAAAAATGGTTTGGTTTGTTAGTGTAACAAGATTGAGTGGTTTTTTTTTTAAAGTTGCCAATCTATTAGTGCATTATTTTATTGTGAAGTAACATACATAGGTAAATAAATATGGATAGGTGAGGAGACTGTATGGTAGTTATATGGCTATTGACAAGTAGCAATGTCTTTTCTCTTTCAATTAAGTGGTAGAATTCTAGTTCTCAGCTACATGAAGCTAGATTGGCCTGCTTTAGCCAATAATGTTAGTGGGGGTAGTATGTGCTTTAAGAGGTAGTATGGTCTATGAGGCAGTATGTGCTTCCTGTGTTCTCTTTCCTTCTGACTTGACAATGGCAGCATTCTGAATGGAGGCTATTCCATCAACATGAGTTCTAGCACTAGGATGAGGACAGCAATGACACAAGGGAGCTTCCAACTGATCCTTGAACATATAGCATGAATGAGAATTAGACCTTTGTTATTTTAAGCCACTGAGATGTAGGAGTTGTTTGTCAATGCAGCATAACCTAGCATATTCTGACTGATACAGGATGAAAGAAAATAATCCAATATAAAGAAAATGGAATAAAGAGAATTTTGAGGACTTTCAAGGTTACATGAATCATCAAAAGCAGCAAGATCAAGACTAACGACAAATTTATGATCCACAATCCTTCCAATTTAAGTCTGAGTGATTTGCCTTCCCTCCAAAAACTATACGTTTTCCAAGTAGGAAATAATTGTTTTAAATTGAAAAAACCCATTTCACTGTTCTGAAATAAAATAATGTTACATATATATGAAAAGTCTTTTAAATTGAAGTAATAGCAAAATTGTCACTTTTGAGCAAAACTAGTAGTAATTTCTTTCCACCAAGTAAGTTTCCTAAGTATGCTTAAAAATAATGTTGGTCTTAATGCTTAGTCTTTGGGCACAGGTTTTGCTCTATCATATTATTATTAATTAGATAGAATTTTCCTAAGGCTATTTAACAATAAAAATAGAAAATATTCCATAGTTACAATGAAAATCTTTTCTGCAAAAAGATTACTTCAATTTTCTTTTAAAGTAAAAAACAATTCTGTGTTAGGAGAATAATATATAATTAGATAAAGTGAGAATAAAAAGGCGAAGGTTTGTGTTTGCCAAATACTTAATGCCTGTCAAAGAATGTCATTAAGTCCATATTATAGGCCAGAGTTACACTGTGAAATATCAGTATTTAAAATAATTTTGGACTAAACATGGGTCTATAGAACTCCCTTTGATCTAGGAACAAGTAAATGTATTTGTAAAAGTCTAAAATTCCTCACCTACTATATATTTACAGTTCAGATGAAGGAATGTGCTTTATTTTGAGATTTCTCGGTGATCTTCATGGGATATTTTTTCAAATTACAAATGAAATCAGCGAAAAGTATAGCATAATCTGTCACAAGGTGTGCCAGATCAGGAACTAGCAGGGAGAGAAATTAAGGGGGAAAGAAACGACCAATATGTTTCCGACTAATATGTTTCAGATGCCACATGGTTATTTATATTTAAGTCAAGAACAACCACGCCCAAATCACTGAAAGGAAACAAAGACAAGGAGTTTTAATAGAAACTTAAGGCTCAAAAAATTATTGCTGGTTGAATGTGTTTATATCCCACGTCCCAGTTTAATCTCTGGACATGCTACAGTTCATATAAACAGACTGTTTAAGTTAATTTTACTTCCTATAGTCTAATGAGGTTCTGGTGGATATTGAGAATAGATAACTGGCTACTTTATCCATGCACAGCTATATATATGCTCTTTACGCTGAGCATAATTTGGAGGAAAAGGCATCGTAGACAGATGTCTGCTCCATGGTTTATAAGAGTATGTGATACCATCCACACTTTTCACAGCTAAACCCTTGAAAACTGGGAGACAGACAAAGGAACCAAACGTGAAGAGCATTCATTAAAAGATGTAAATAGCCAAGATCCATGCTGTTTTGTTTCAATCTTCTTTATACTGTTGAAAACAGGAAAACCTCCTGTCATGCAGACTCCAAGATTCTCAGGGCCCAATAAAGGTTAGTGACATTTTCAATTCATGTTTGTTTTCATTCTTCCAATCATGAACCCTGTGTCAGCCCAAGAAACCAGCTGAGCATAATTCATAACCTTTAACAAGTGAAACAGTAACTCACAGCTCGTTCTGATGTCTTCTTAATGTAATACAAAATCAAAAGCAAAAACACCCGTGATATACATGATAAAAACGTGGTCACCAAATGAGAAGTTGGTTGAGACTTTCACAGCACAGAGTCCCACCTACGTTAATGGCCAAATATCATTCACTAACACTAATAACTACGGCCTCAATTGAAGAAGATTACAAAGATACCAGAGTAACATCCAAATAATCCAGAATTACTAAAATCTTCCAAGTTTCCCACAAATTACCCATGTGGCA
This sequence comes from Glis glis, assembly GCA_004027185.1. Lineage (NCBI taxonomy): Eukaryota > Metazoa > Chordata > Mammalia > Rodentia > Gliridae > Glis > Glis glis. The sequence goes on from PVJS01016796.1 coordinate 7,832, forward strand.
TTTTTAATAAAATAGGTATGCACCACAGAAAACACTTTCTTCTTACTCCATAAGCTGTATAAATGTATCACTCCTTGGAAGGTAGTCTCCTTAGCTAAATGGGTGAGTTTCTAAGCTGATCAGAAATAGACACTGTATCATCTTCCCTAATGACCACGTGTACTGTCCTATAAGATGCTCGACAACATAGATATTAGACTCAAATCTAAATTGCAATACAGCAAATGGTTCTTGTTGAGGGGGAGTAACTGAGGATTGAACCCAGATGTTTTCTACCTTTGAGTTACATCCCCAGCCCTATTTTATTTTTTATTTTGAATGAGGGTCTCACTAAGTTGCCAAGGGCCTCAGTAAGTTGCTGAGGCGGGACTCAAACCTGAGATTCTCCTGTCTCAGCCTCCCAAGTACTGGGATTATAGATGTGGGCCACCATGACCAGCCAGAATATGGTTCTTGATTGTTTTGCTGATGTCCATAATTTGCCAGACTGGAGCTGGGTCTTCAAAACCATCTCCTGGAGAGTAGATTCCTAACCAGATATCTAATAAGAAACTGGTTTTACCATCCCAATTGTGACTCTTTGAATTAGAGTATTAAGTAGCACAAGTATCAAAAACTTAAGGACACCAAGGAAGTGACTAATAAGCCGAGTCCAACTGAATTACACAGTGGAGGGCCACTCGCCCTGAGGCGTCAACTCTCCAACCTATCGAGAAGACAAAGATGAACATTGACACCAAGTGCCAGTTTTCTATCCTCAACCAAGAAAAGACAGTAAATGAAAGTAGAAGAAAGAGGAACAAGAAATAATTTTTTTTCCATCAAAGAGAAAGGCATACCTTGCCAAGAGACACAACAGACCACATGGCCCCTCTGAAAGTATGAGATCAACAAACAGGCAGCCTGTGGAAGTTTATGTTCTTCACCCTGTGTTTCTCGGCACACAGACACTAGCATCAATGGCTGAAAACAGCCCAGTGAACATGATGCAACTCAAAGTTTGAAGGACTTGGACTGGGCGTGGTGGCACACGCTTGTAATCCCAGTACTTGGGAGGCTGAGACCAGAGGATACAGGTTCGCGGCCAGCCTCAGCTACTTAGTGAGACCTCCACGACTCAGTAAGATCCTGTTTCAAAATAAAGAATAAAAAATAGGGCTGGGGGTGTAGCTCAGAGGTAGAATGCCCCTGGGTTCAATCCCAGTACCCCAAAAAAAAAAAGTTTGGAGGACTCGGAAGAAGATGGGCAGAAATGGGCTAGGGATCCTGGTCTTTATTAACATTTCTTTCATTAGCCCTAATTGCCTCATTATTATAAACATTATTATATTCATATTTGTTTCATCTCAAACTAATTTAATTGATAGAATTCTGTGTCCTTGCTATTCTATGACACAATTAGCTCTCATTAGTTCACATTTCACTCATTTTCTCCTGACTGATTGCACTGCACACTGATGCTCACTAATATCAATATGTAATGTAATCAGTCAGGAGGAAAATGTTGTCGCAGTATCTCTAAAACTATCACACTTATCATTTTGATTGTCCTCAAAGTACCGAGATTCTTTCTGTAATTTCTGTCTTAATAATGTAAGATTTGGTGTTAATAATAAAATTTTTACTATACTTATTGACACATTGATTAACCATCATTTAAGTAATTAGAGAACAAATTATTAATAAATCTAAAAAGACAAACTGTCATTTGCTCATGTAGCCTTTGAAAATGAAACACTGATTATTTCTTTGGTCTTCTTCTGAATCAGAAGGTTTTTCTTTTCCTCTCCCCAATCTTTTCTTTCTTTCTTTCTCTTTCTCCTCTTCTTTTTTTTTTTTTTTTTTCATTGTTACTATCCTGTAACCATGTGGAGCACTTCAGGAAAGCAGGAACCCGCAGCTGATGCTTTCCCTGGGAGGTGAAGAGGTCCCTGGAATTGTGCTGCTGTTAATTTGCCCTTTGAGCATCTACAGCAGGGAGTCTGTAACGACAGCAGCAAAGCATGGAGACTTGTCTATCTGATTATTACGTCAGAAATGCTAAAGACTAAAAGGGAAGAAAAGGGCAAAAGGCTTTTTGTAATCAGTTTTATAAAAATCCATTGGGCTTTCAGTGGGGCTCATTTGAAAATGCCCTGCTAGTTTACTCAGATAAAATACACACAGAGACTCTACATTCTCCTCCTGGACTATTTTAGTGCTATTACTTAAAATGTGAATTTGTACATACAGTTATAAATAAAACACTTGCTGTCCCTTTTTTCCCTCACCAAGAATTATACCCTGTGGTTCCCACTAAACTACAGATCATTCTGAGAGAAATAATGGCACAACAAACTCAACTGTATTATTCCTCTGAGCAGAGCTCCTCAACAATACATGTATTTAACAGTCTTTTCAACTGGTCTTGAGCAAGATCATAAGGTATAAAACACACACACACACAAGGACTGAATGCCAGAAAATTTAAAGCAGCAAATGGCTTAATGGTTTTGATTTTTGAAAAGTTCAAAACAAAAATCATTTTAGGTAAACAAAAAAAGAGGACAAATCTGCATTACGTTTGCCAATCTAAATCCTACCTCAAATAATGGCAGAAGACATTTAAATACCAGAGTTGCTATAATAATCCCTGTTTGAATCATGGTTTCCCCGAACTGGGTTAAGCCTTTAGACAGAAACTAATTGCTACAAACACTAATTTTCAAGTCCCTTTTGTTTCCCTTTGCAAGCACCTCTGGACGCAGAAGGTACCCAATTAGCAGAATTCATGGTCCTGATTGTGTATTGTGGGGCTAGTGTGTGAGCTGTATAAACACTGTTGATTACCATCCCTCTGTAATGGCTGATTTTTTGATTGCTTAATAAGGCCATCTATTCTGCATCAGGGCCTGGCAAAGCAGTTGGTGAAATCAGTTAGGTCACTTTTTTTCTGGTCCGAGTAGCAGGAGGAGTCTGTGATGGTAGCAGTTGACTAAAAACATAATTACAGGCTATTTAATCACATCTGTTTCCCCACTTAACATTGTTTGTTCAAGTTAGACATAGTTAAGTAAATCAAAAGGACAATAACGGCAAAAACACTAAAAAATTACTATTACATGGTTAAAACTCTAGGGTTTGATATAATTACAGAAAACATAAATAGCTTGCAGTGATTTTTTTAAGGTACTAATTTTTATTAACTTCTATACACATATTTTGCTTATTTGGTTGCTGCTAGTTTTTTAGGATTTTTTTAAAGATTTCATGTTATGTAAATAACTATTTGTCTGACAGACTGATTTCATGTGAAGGGTCCTTACAGGGATGATATTGTTTATTATAATGATTTTTATGTGCTCTTCCAGTATTATAATTAGCAGTCAAGTAACGCCTATCCTGTTTGGTGATTAATAACTAATCCCATAAACACACCTTCCACTACATAGGATTGTCTAGATGGATGAGTCCAAGTGAGCATCAAGCCCAAGGGCACCGCCATTCACTCCGAGCTGCCCCATCCTCCCTCTGAGTACCATACCTGTAATTTATCAATAACGCAAAGCGGCTCAACAATCAAAGGGATACAACTGAAAGGCACCCAGACAGCCAGAGCTGCCAGCAGGCATGGAGCCCACGTTCTGATGCCACGAGACGGGCCATTGAATCCAGCAAGGATGACGAATCATTATCTGGTCTGATGAAAAGAGAGGCGGCTGCTCTTTCAGAAACATGCCCAGTGCTCAGTACTGCATGTAGCCACATCTGTGAAATGACGTATAACCACATTCAGCAGGTATTTTATTAAACAACCCACAGTACATGTTTTAGAATAACTCTCTTTTGCTAATTAATGCAACAGAGAATGATGCCTTTTGTAATCACCCAACAAGCCTATTAGAATCCAATGCCTAACAGAGATTTATAACTGAGAGCTCCCCTCCACTCCCAGAATGTCTGAAAGGGTCCAATGGAGTGGCTCTGAGTACGGTGCCCTTGGAAAGGAGGGTCATCTCCCCCAAACTGCACTTGTCTTTTTCAAAGATGTTTCTCAGCATGTGGAGACTGCAGTGTGGTCCCAATACTGATTTTAAATGAAGCAACTGTAATGCATATTATGAATACGAGTTCTTAAAACATACCATGTACCTGACAAATCCAAATATATCCAATATGGCAGAATATAATTTAAATTGGTTTTAGGATTATGCTTGATTTTAAAGTATCAAATACTTTTAAATGCTTTCAGTTGCATAAAAGTAACCTGCAGACGTCTGGTACAGAGCAGTTACCATAAATACAATTAATGAAATTTTTCACCGATTCATGAACTTATACAGAGATGCAGCACCATCCTATGGAGCATCATGTGTTAAACCATTTATCGAGGGTTAACTACATATCCTATACTGTACTAGGCAGGTATTGAGATTGTAAGGACAGAACATTAAAGAAGGCACAGTCTGTCCTCAGGACTTACAATCTAGAGATGGAGACAAACAAGTAAATCATTGCAATCCAAAGTAAGGTCTATGAAGGAAAGATAAAATGTCTTGCAATGAAATGCCTGGGAATGTGATTCAGTAAAGGCCTCTAAAAAGATATCTTTTTAGCTGAGAACTTCAGAATAAGAAGACAAGAACCTAGTGGATGGTGAGAAGCAGAGAATTTCAGGAAGACCAATGGCATATACACAGGCCTGAAGTGGGAAAGACATGGAGCGTTTAAGGAATCAGAAGAATTTGTGACTGCGCCATGATAAGATAGCAAGGGAATAAGATCAATGATGAAGAAGGAGAAATGGGCACAAAAGGACAAAATAGGCCCCAGTAAGCCAAGGAAAGGGGTTCCATTGAATTCAAAGCCCATTGGGCAATTTCAAGTAGGAGAGTACCATGGTCCATCTTAGATTTTTAAAGGTAATTCCTCTGTGTGAGAACAGATCTGAAGGGGCAAGATTGTAAAAGTTAAGACCAAGTAGCAGGCCACAGTCATCCAAGTAAGAGGGGATGATATCTAAAGTTTGGGTGGACAGTGTGCATATGGGGAAAACTGAGGTATAGGTTATGAAAATGGGAAGAGTGAGTGAATTGAGAAATATTTTGGAAATAAAATGAAAGGTTGTGTGTGTGTGTCTTGTATTTTTTTTAATTTATTTCTTTTATGGGTGCATTGTATTCATACATCTTGATGAGGTTCAAGGTGACAGAACCTTGAGCCTCACATGCACACAGCACTCGTTGAGCCCTCCCCCAGTTCCCACCTCCCTTCCTCTCCCTCCCCACTTTCCCAAGCTTAGTACAGTGATTGGCTTTGATAAGTTTTTTTTTTTTTTCGGTACTGGGGATTGAACGCAGGGGCATTCTACCTCCAAGCTACACTCCCAGCCCTATTTTTTATTCTTTATTTTGAAACAGGGTCTCACTAAGTTGCGGAGGCCTCACTAAGTAGCTGAGGCTGTCCGCAAACCCAGATCCTCCAGTCTCAGCCTCCCAAGTACTGGGATTACAAGCGTGTGCCACCACGCCCAGCTCTGATAAGTTTGTGTATGTCCATTGAGGTGTTTCCCTCTTCAAGTCTTCTTCCCCTCCTCCCATCTCCCTCAGTTAGGTTCCCCCCTCGCTCCACTAAGGTTTCTCCTCTTTTGTCTGGAGGACCTCATGTGTCCCAATTTCTCTCTAGCTTCAGCATATGAGGGAGAACATCCTACCTTTTACTTCTTTGTGACTAATCTCACCTTAGCCTAATATTCTCCAGCTCCATCCATTTCCCTGCAAATGGCATAATTTTGTTCTTCTTATGTCTGAGTATGATTCCATTGTGTATACATCCCATAATTTTATAATCCATTCATGTGTTGATGGACATCTTGGCCGGTTCCATAGTTTGGCTATTATGAATTGTGCAGCTATAAACATAGATATGCATTCTGTATTGTCTTCCTGACTAGATTGCAATCTCTTAGAAAGAAGAATTCATCTTCAGATTTACATGGGAAATCTCTATGCCTTCTGCTCAATTTCTCTGCAAACCTGGAACTATCTAAAAGGTAAAGTCTATTTTTTTAAAAAGTATTTTTGCTCCAGTACTTAGGAGGTTGAAACAGGAGGATCACAGGTTTGAGACCAGCCCCAGCTACTCAAGACCCTGTTTCGAAATAAAAAATAAAAAGGGTTGGGGGTATAGATCAGAGGTAGAATACCCCTGGGTCCAATCCCCAGTACCAAAAAATAAATTAATTAATTTACTTTAAAAGGTTTTTTGAAGTAATTGATTTGTCTGAAGTCAAATTTGGAAGTGTTAACACATGCAATTGGAACCAATATCCTTACCTCCTGTATTTCACCTCCCTATCCTTTCCATCCCCCAGGGCAGATGATCTGACTGGAAGAGAATTTACTGTTATTATAATTGGGAGTGTTCTATAGTCAGGACAACAAGGAAGGAATGGAAGCAGTGCCTTGGTGGGACAGAAGCCCCTCTTAAGGTGCCTAGGTGTGTGCCATGGGCACACACACTTGGACCATCAGCAAAACAGGACAGTACTGATAGGCAAGTGGCTGCCAAGGAAGACAGGAAGGGTCAGGTCAGATCCAAAGTCAAGAGATCAAAACCTTGTTGTAAAACCAGGCCTGGTGATGCACATCTACAATCCCAGCGACTCAGGAGACTGAGGCAGGAGGATCACAAGCTCCAGGCCAGCCTGGGCAACTTATTGAGACCCTGTCTCAAAATAAAATTTTTAAAAAGAGGCTGGGATGTGGCTTAGTGGTAGAGTGCTTGCCTAGTGTGCACAAGGCCCTGGGTTCAATCCTCAGTACCACCACCAAAAAAAGAAAGAAAGAGAAAAAAATCTATTTAATTTATTTATTTATTTATTTATTTATTTATTTATTTATTAGTACCAGGGATTGAACGCAGGGGCGTTCTACCTCCGTGCTACACCCCCGGCCCTATTTTTTTTATGCTTTTTATTTTTGAAACCGGGTCTCACGAAGTTGTGGAGGGCCTCACTAGGTAGAGAGAGAGAGAGAGAGAGAGAGAGAGAGGAGAGGAGAGATAGATCGCGCGCACGCATGCGCGCTAAGGTTGGCCGCGAACCCGGATCCTCCAGTCTCTGCCTCCCAAAGTACTGGGATTACAAGCGTGCACCACCACGCCCGGCTGAAAAAATCTATTTTAAAAGTGATGCCATCTTTATGTTTCCAATTTACTTCCTGCCCCTGTCATACTTGATCAGAAACTGGAGGGACCCTGAGAATCATGTACATGAGGAAGTATAAAGTGAAGGCAGAGAATTCATTTGACAAAAATTAGTGTCCCTCTTTTGTGACCAAGTGCTAGCCTAGGTGATGGGACACAGTAATGAAGAAAAGTGTCTGCCTTCAAGGAGCTTATATTCTAGTAAGGGAGAAAGATGAAGAACAAAATAGACAACACATTAGATCAGAAAGAAAAGCATGCTGTTGAAGAAAAACAAACCGGAATGATCTAGCTTGGCCAGAATATAAGGTTTATGGTTAAAAAAGAAAAAAAGTAGAGGAGATAGGATGTAAGTGAACGGTGGCAAGGATTAAAGTCTGCCGAGAGAACTAGTTCATGAGCCATGATGATGAAGTGACTGGAGGCCGCGGCGATGGCAGCCAAAAGGCTCAGTTGGAGCTGAAGAGCAACAGAGTAATAGAGTACTAGATATTGGAACTAGAGGGCTTTAGAGATTGCTTTACCCAGTTCCCTAATTGCACAATGGGGCGAGATGTAGCAATGAGCTACCAGTGGCTTAGGACCTCTGCCATTCTCCTCTCCTCCTCTCACTGGGACTCCAGCATGCTCATGCCATCCTGCCTCCCTATGTCATGTGGTGTCTCAAGAAAGAAACATCAGATTGGAGGTCTTGGTGGCAGAACAATTATGAGTGACAGATAAGGACCACCCTGCAAGTGGCTTAAGTGTTGGGAGGCTAATGAATATCACTACTTGATCATCTGCTCCAAGCTATGTGCTCTGCAAACATCCTCTAACTGAACCTTCTCAATGATCCTATAATGTAGGTATTATTATCCCTCACAACAGATGTAGAAACCCAAGGCTATGCAGCCGGAAAGAATTTAAACCTGTGTGCATCTAACTCCAAAGCCCATGCCCTTTCTATTATGCTATACAATCTCCTAGCAGAGCTTCAGTGTAAGGAAATCAAAGAGGGAAGGTTGGGAGTGGGTAGGTCAGAAGGCAAGTGCTGCTATCTGTAATCATGGACTCTCATTGCAGACAGAGGAGTGGGGGTAACACTTCCATATGATGCGCTAAGACCAAGAGGTTGGCAGAGTCAATGATGTGGAGGCTGAAGTTCCTGAGGATGATGCCATTAGGTGGCATCAGCCTACATCCTATGTGGAATGTGTGTGCGCGTGTGTGTGTGTGTGTGTGTGTGTGTACGTGTGTGTGTACATGCACACATTTACAGGTGCAGGCAAGTGAAGAAGAGCCAGACCAAGATCAACATAGCTGGAGTTGGAGAGGTCTGTAATCCAGGCACTCAAGTTCTCTGCGACTGAGGAGATAAAAGTGAAATCATGCTTTGATTTTAAATTATTGTGTGTGGGGGTACTGGGGATTGAACCCAGGAGCACTGTACCTCTGAGCTACATCCCCAGCCCTTTCTTAATTTTTTTTTACTTGAAACAGGGTCTTGCTAGGTTGCTAAGTGGCTGGTCTTGAACCTGCCATCCTCCTGTCTCAGCCTCCCAAGTACTGGGATTACAGGTGTGCACCACCATGCCCAGTTTGATTTTGAAAATTACTCAAGAAACCCAAAGATGCATATGTAAAAAATGCAGTTAAATAATAAATGTTCTAGAAGAGGAAAGCAAAAATAAAGCCTATTTGCTACCCGAGACACCAGAAAAAGTATGAGTTTTTAGGACTCCCAAATCAAAGGGTAGGAACTTGTTAATAATGACAGAAGGAGAGACAACACTTCATTTTCCTGTATGAGAAGCCACTGACCATAATCCCACACTGTAGACCCCATGCACACATGCATGGCTCTGGACAATATTCTCTGGCAATAGGTGCCTAAAAACCAAAGAGCCTCAGTCCCTCTTGGTTCTCTCTTACTTTCTAGAAAACAATGGAGATTTCCTCAGTGACTCTCAAAAGCGTGGTCCCCAGACCAACAGCAAAAGCATCTCCTATAACGTATTAAAAATGCAAATCTCAGCCTGGCGCCATAGCACATGCCTATAACTCCAATACTTGGGAGGCTGAGATAGGAGTATGGCAGGTTCAAGGCCAGCCTTGGCAACTTAGTGAGGCCCTGTTTCAAAATAAAAAGGGGAGCTGGGGGTATAGCTCAGAGGTAGAACCTCCTGGGTCCAATCCCTAGTACCACAAAAGTAAAATAAAATAAAACAAAAATGAAAATCTCTAGGACCTAGTCCAGACTGAATCTTGAAGTCTAGGGATGGGACCTAGCAATCTATGATTTAAGACTCCAGACTTTAAGAACCACTGGCTAAACACAAAATTTCTCCCAGGAGCAAGAGACAATCTGGAAAGCAGGAAGGCTATTGAATCAGTAATCGGGAGTGACTTCAGGAAACAAAGGGCTCCTGTGTAAGCATCTTGCTTTCAACAATTAAATCCTTCTTCTAAGATGGTCCATGGTGAAAATGGCGAAGTAATTTTCTGAAATCATCAGATAACATCTTCAAAGGACTCAAAAGGTTATAGATTATTAGTATTTCATTTTATCCGATTCAGTTTTCAAGCAAAAACAAAGTTATACTTTAACTGCATAATGATTGCAAAACTTTGCATTCCCCCTGCCCACCCTACAGGAGAGGCTTCCAGTCAGCATCAGCAAGAGGGAGCCGCTGAGGGAGCCCCTGCAGCTGAGGAGAGCGCAGTGGCAAGCGAGGGGAGGAGAGTCTACTGGATGGGGAAATTGCAATAAGAGACATGGAAATAAGAGACAGCAGAAGCAACCGAATGGCACTGAAGAGCAGTAGTCTCTTCACCTCAATTACTCCAGAGGGCAACTGTGGGTTTGATGTAATCACAGTAAAATAATTAATGCTCAGAATAACAACACTACTTCCTCAAGATAAAGTTAAATTATGCTCAACTTACTCTCTTTAGTTGGTGTGTGTGTGTGTGTGTGTGTGTGTGTGTGTGTATGTGTGTGTGTGTTAGTTACTGGGAATTGAACCCAGGGGCATTCTACCTCCAAGCTACACCCCCAGCCCTATTTTATTCTTTTTATTTTGAAACAGGGTCTCACTAAGTTGTGGAGGCTCTCACGAAGTAGCTAAGGCTGGCCACGAACCTGCGATCCTCCTGTCTCAGCCTCCCAAGTACTGGGATTACAAGCATGCACCACCACGCCCGGCTTCAGCCTACTCTTTAAAATGACTAGTTCCATTATAAACTTTTTATGTGATGCTGAAAGAGGTGAACTCTATCTAGAAAGCTAACATTTAAAACCTGGTTCTCAACAATGCCATATAAAGTCTTTTGTGATTTTTCTTTTTTTAATCCTTGAGAAAGAAATGACTATGGAAGCCTGGCAGGGTGAACACAGCTGTAATCCCAGCCACGCAGGAGGCTGAGGCAGGAGATTCACAAGTCTGAGGTCAGCCTGGGCAACTTAGCAGCGAGACCCTATCTAAAAAAATAAATAAATAAATAAATAAATAGCTGGAGATGTAACTCAGCGGTAGAAAGCCCCTGGGCTCAACCCCCAGTACCGGAAGGAAGGAAGGAAGGAAGGAAGGAAGGAAGGAAGGAAGGAAGGAAGGAAGGAAGGAAGGTAGGAAAGAAGGAAGGAAGGAAGGAAGGAAGGAAGGAAGGAAGGAAGGAAGGGAATTTGTCACCTGGCCACTGGTTGTGACTCTAACCCCAACAGACTGTGTGACAAGGAGCACTTTACTAAGCACTTGGGCTGTGATTTATCTGGATAGGTCACTCATTTCTTGTAGGAGGGGGACTGGGCAACCTCTCACATCCCTTATAACGTTAACTATTTCTAATCTAACCTATGAATTTACTCTCTAGTCTCAGCCTCAACCATAAACGTATTCCCTTAAAACTCTCTCCCCTAAGAATCTGCCAGCTCCCTCAGCCACCCATCCCTCCCAGACCATCTGCCCTCAGAAGTTAGAGGATTTAACAATCCACCTTAAGTGTTTACAATTCTGAACGTCAATATTCTTGGAAAAGGAATGTCATACTACATTGTATTTTTTTCAAGAAATTGTTTAATCTATATAAGTTATTTGACTCGGTCATTAGCGATCTTTGTGCCAAGATAGCTCCTAATCAAATTCTGGTAGAATGTAAGTACCATTGAAGAGAAAGCATACAGATCTTTCTTCTAAGAAGTATGTATTTCTCTTTCTGGTTGAGCAATGTTATGCAACAAATGCTTCCAACTGGCTTTCTCTCAAGGAAAATCATTAAAGATGAAATGCTCTGAGGGACATGATCATAGGAGCCTGAGATGCTTGTGAGTAATTACATTCATGCTGATAATTAGAAGAAATAGTCTGTGTAGTGGATATAGTACAATCACCTTTCACCACTGGTCTTGGATTTGATTTCTCCAAGGAGTGCCAAGAAAAGCCTTTATTTAGCTGCAGTTTCTGCTTCACTCAATCCACTTATTTTGTAATGTAAAAAGAAGAGTCTGAAAAAAGAGAATGAGCACCTTGACATTTTAACTGCTTTGTTTTTAATGAAAATGTTCTTCTTTGAAGTGAATATAAAGCAGGCATGGGCAATGAGCCAGTGGGTGCTTATTTATCACCTCATAGCCTTACATGTCCCAAAATGCCTTAACCTCCCCTTTAAAATATCCTCACTAGATTTCTCTGCTAGCTTGTATACCACTGAATATACACTGAAAGCATCTCTTAATTACCTGTGCAGCAGCACATACATGTACACACGAAAGTAGGCACCCACAACCTTGGGACCAGGTCCCAGTGGCCAGAATCGAAGAATAAAATTTGCCTCCAAAGCCACCACTAGGTCACTGTACATCCACGGATAAAGCAATTTGTCAGAATCGGCATTTCTCCCCCAACAGCACATTGACTGTGGTGAACTTGGAATAAAATTGATAGTAATTCTCTTTTCTATTTTACAGTGAATCTGTTGCCTGTAATCACTGTGGATGAAAATTTTTTATAATTTTCCTTCTTAATCAAATGGACGTTCAAACAGCAGAGAGGCCACTAAACCAAAGAGATACTTCTAGGTCCTTAGCCAGTCTAAAATAGTGAATACTGTTGCTATCTTGCCCCCACACATACATTCCTTGGCACTCTATTTGGGATTTCCAGCGTCACTGCCTGCCCTTTAAACATACAAATTCCTCCAAAACTTTCCACTCTGCCCTTTTCTGTCCTCTACTCTCTCCACAGGCTGAGGCAGCATCTTTTAGTGAAATCAAATAACTCTAGATGCTAATCTCAATTGTACCATCTACACGATTTGTGAGTTTGGGCCTGGGTTCCCACTCAAACCTTCCTCCCTGGGTCCATGTGAGGATTAAGTGAGAGATCAGATATCTAAACACTGAGCAGAAAGCCTTGCTCAGGAAGAGGTCGTGGAAGAAAAGAAATATCTTTTCTTCCTATCTTGAGTTCATGTCTGAGGCCCCCATGAAAATAGACAGATGAACAAGAGAATGTATTTAATATAAGTTTTACATGCTATCGGAGCCTTCGGAAATGAAGATCGAAAGAAACCGGTAAATTTGTGTATTTTTACTCTTAGGTTGGATGAAAAGGTGGATAATCATGGGGAAGTATGATTGGACAGAGAGGGTATAATCTGAAGGTAGTAAGTCCAGGGGCATTAGGAAGATCTGATTGTTCAGATTCCCTTGCCACCTCTGTGTTTGGCTCCTGTACCCCTGGTATAGACAGTGAGGGAGGGTCTTTTTTTTTTTTTTGGTACTAGAGCTTAAACCCAGGAGCAGTCTTCCTCCAAACTACACCCCCAGCCCTTTTTACTTTTTGTTTTGAAATAGGGTCTCTCTAGGTTGCTGAGAGCCTTGCTCCATTGCTGAGGCTGTCCTCGAACCTGCAATCCTCCCATCTCAGCCTCCCAAGTCCTGGGATTACAGGCGTGAGCCACCACGCCAAACACAGTAAGGACCTTATGAACTGCTTTAGGGGAGAAGGTGAGGGGAAGGTGAGGTGCACTTCCAGGTTCTGCTGTTTTCTCAAATACCAATGTTTGGCATATATGGAATGTCATGTCCTGAACCCTATCAAGGTATTGATGGATTTACGGTCCTCCTTTTTCTCTTCTTCCCCAGGCAAACACTTCCACTCCACCGCTCTACAATAATCCATGGAAAATTCTTCAACACATGGGTGTGCCCCATACATAGATGATGACCAAAGCTACACACACGGTTCACATCCCCATGGCCACCAGCCTGCTGACACTGCCCACAGGAACCTAAAACTCAGCACACCCGACGTCAGTCATTATCACTTCATCCACCCCACCGCTATAGGCTGAATCCTGCCCCTCCCCCGCCCTGATTCCAACTTTCCAGTATCTCAGAATATGACCTTATTTGGAAATGGGGTCATTACAGATGTAATTAGGTAAAATAAAAATCATACGGGAATAAGGTGGGCACTAATTCAATATGGCAGGTGTTCTTATAAAAAGGGGACATTTAAGCTGGGCAAGGTGGTGCACTCCTGTAATCCCAGTACTTGGGAGGCTGAAACAGGAGGATTGCAGGTTTGAGGCCAGCCACAGAAACTTAGTGAGACCCTGTTTCAAAATAAAAAATAAATAGTTCTGGGGGTGTAGCTCAGAGGTAGAACACCCCTGGGTTCAAACCCCAGTACCAAAAAAAAAAAAAAAAAACAAGGAGGGAGGAGGAATTTGTACATAGACACACATACAGGAGGAGAACACTATGTGAAGATTAGAGTTATACTACCACATGACAAGAAACTTCCAGAAGCTAGGAGTCAGGCTGGGAACAGAACCCTCTCTGGGACCCTCAGAAGGAAGCAACCATGCTGACACCTGGATGAGAGACTTCTAGCCTCCGGAACTGGGTGATAATAAATTTGAGCCACCCAGTTTGTGGTACTTTGTTTTAGCAGCCTCATACATCTACCTTGCGCCCCACCAGAACATCTCTGCTCTCAAATTCCCCACTTTAGTGCTGAACCACAAGGTCATTTCCACGGCTACCTGAGCTCGGGTCACCTTTGATTCATTCCTTTTCCCTCCATCATCGCATCCATCTTGCACCAAAATCCTTTCACCTCTAGTCAGGAATTAATTTTATCATACCTTCCCCTTCCTGCTGACATGGACAGAGTCTGCCTCATCTCTCATCAGGTGACCGTATAATGGGTTTTCTGATTTCACTGTACTTCATCCTCTTTAAGGCAGTTTCTACGCTGCCACCAGAGTCACTTTTCAAAACCACAGATCACACACCTGTAGGGCCTTTACAATTTGACCTCAATCTAGCTTTTGGTTCTATCTTGCAATGTTCTCTTTCTAACCTCTCCTTTCACCTGATGGTCCCCACTAAAACATCACACCATGTCTCCAGTCACTCTAGGTAACTCGACTACTGGAATACTCTGTGTCTTTTTCTTCTTCAAGAGTCAAAATAGTGTTCAATCCTATCAAGGAGAGGGACAAGGTAAGAAGAAAAGGCAGGGCACTAGTGAGAATCAATCAGTGAGCAACAGTTAGAAGTACAAGATGGTTGAGAGGTTTTCATTTTGATTGTAAGTGTCATGGAGTGTCTTTCGGACACCTAAATCTCTACTGTGGCTGGGAGATTGTCCTTGTATGTAACACTCTATAAATTATCCAACTATGATAGTATATATTAGTTCATCCTTGGATGACACCATCAATTTTGAAACACTGATTATAAGATGTCTCTGTTCATCCAATGGCAAAACCAGATAGGAAAAATTCTAGTTTGGCTAGAACTTGACAAACACCTGGAATGAGAAATATACTTCCTAGTTATCAGAGCCGCAGCCTATGCCTAATTATATTATAGAAGTCAGACTCTAATTCAAGAATACTTTATTCACACAAAAGTATTAAATCCCACAAAAAGTGTCCACATCCCATAGGAGGCATTTCTTTCTTAGGTTGTGTATTGGTCCATTTTTGTTACTATAATAAAACACTTGAGTCTGGGAAACTTTATACAGAAAAAGAGGCTTATTTAACTCACAGTTTTGGAGGCTGAAAGTCCAAACAGCATAGTGCCAGCTCTGGCAAGGGGCTCCTCTGACAGTGTCACATCCAGATGGATGACATCATGGCTGCAATGTGGCTATGAGGGAGAGGTCACACAGCAAGAAAGGAAAACAGAGCATGGGGAGAGGCTCTTCTAATAACAACTCACTCTCATGAGAATTAGCTTACTGTCACACAAGACCTGCCTTACTCTCTTCTGAAAACAGCACCCTCAACAACCTAACCAACTCCCATCAGGACCCATCTCTTAAAAGTCACACCATCTCCCAATATCACCAACACAGGAAGCTTTGAGGGACAAACCACATCCAAACCATAGCAGGTTGTATCCTGATGTCTATGACTTTTTCCCCAAACTCTGGCAATCACAAGGTTTTTAGCACATTCTTCTTCAGGAACATCTTAAAGAAGTTGTATTGCCAAGGCCTCTTTTACTCCTACTGTCAACCCTTTCATCCCCCTCTTGAATTTAATAAAAAGTATAAACATGCTGGGTGTAGTAGAGCGTGCCTGTAATCCTAGCTACTCGAGAGGCTGAGGCAGGAGGATTGTGAGTTTGAGGCCATCCTGAGCAACTTAGCGAGATCCTGTCTTAAAAATTTAAAAAGGGCTGGGGACATAGCTCAGAGGTACAGTGCTTGCCTAGGCTACACAAGGTCCTAGGTTCAATCCCTGGTGCCCCCCCCAAAAGATCTAAAAGTTGCTAAATCCAAAATCCAGATTATTCTACCTGCTTAAATCCCCCTTTGTGCCGTAGAATCCAGTTGGACTTTCTCCTAACACTTTGACCAACTCCATGTCATAGATTTGAGTTGTGTTATCTCTGGAGTCCCTGAAAAAAATCTAACACATGTATACCTTACATGAACACACAAAAGGATTTGTCACTCACATTCCACAAACAGCTTGACTGAATCCCAGATTCAACTCTAAATCCTCCAAATTGAAATCCATTCATTTTCCCACTGCAAGAAATGAAACCATTGCTATGGTCCTGCTCTTCACTGACCCTCCCCCACACGGGCGCGTGTGGCTGTCTCCTTCTGTGTACTCCTGCTGCCCTGCGTGACTCAGCACCAGTAATTCCCTCTTGCCGCTTGGAGAAGAGAGGGGGTAAGCACTAAAAAAAACTATTTTCAGAAGTAATTTTTCTAAGTAGCACAGTCAAAGTGGCCAAAGGTAACTATTTATAATAATTATGGTAATAAAGAGTATTATTACACTGTTGACCTTTGAGAAGCTTTCAGCCTACAAACATGAACTAATGAACAATGAATTTTAAAACCACGTGTTCTTCTTATACTCCCATCCCTGAACTCCATGCCAACACTCGTTTTCCTCTTATTTGTTAAAGTTCAAGTGGGGGTAGCATTGTAAGCTTAAATTTGGTGCAAAATAAAACAGACATTCTATTAATTGCAAAATTAAAAGCCCTCCAGTGAAGAGAGTCCACCATTTTCACGCCTACCACCCTCCTCACTCTGTGTGATGCAGAGCCTGCTAAAGTGGCTCCCAATGTCCTCCCCTCTCTTCCCTCATGGCTAACCCTACAGTTCAAGTGAGGAGCAATGCTTTTAATTCAATAGATTTAATCATTTAATTGTTTAACTTGAGCGGGTTTACTTTTTTACAAACTATGCTTCTGCCGATTTTTTAAAAAATCAATTTTAAAAGGTTTTTTCCTAAATTTTGAATACAGCTTTTCTCTGACTTTTTATTTTTTTATTTATTTTTGTGTGTGTGTGTATGTGTGTGTGTGGTATTGGGGATGGTACCCAGGGGCATTTTACCACCGAGCTACACCGCCAGCCCTATTTTAATCTTTTATTTTGAAACAGGGCCTCACTAAGTTGCTGAGGCTGGTCTCTAACCTATGATCCTCCTGTCTCAGCAACTTAGTGAGGCCCTGTCTCAGCCTCTCAAGTACTGGGATTACAAGCGTGCACCACCATGCCAGCTTTTCTCTGAATTTTTAAATGAGCCCCGTTTGCCAAGTTGTATCGTTTTTGTTCATTTGCATGCATGCCATCATGGAGCCACTGAGAAAAGCAAGCCTGAAATGCAGTATCACCTCACCATGAGGCAGTCCTAAGCCCTTCCTACCTACCCAACACACACACACACACACACACACACACACACACACACACACACACACACCTACGTATGCACGCATCTCACTGCCATGTTTAGATGCCCCATGGTTTTTTTAAAAATTTGACCAAGATTCAAAATGGTACTAGACTTCACACCCAACACTTAATTTTCTAGCGTTGAAGATAGAAATCCAAATATGAAAATTTTTAAATTGCTAGGATTTAAGCACGTGCTTATGTCAGACCTCTTATTACCTCCGTCAGCCTCTGTTGATCTGTAAAGCTATTTTCACTCTCTCCGTTTCCCTTCCTACCTGCTGATGGGTAGAAATTAAACACAAGTACTCTATTTAAAAAGACAACTATGCCATTGTGCTGAAGTACTTGGAAATGGTTTATTCCTTTTACTTCAATCTTTCCTTCAAATTTACTTTCTCCACTATAGAGCGACATTTTTTTTTATTTCTCTCTGTGCTAGTCTGCAGAGACCTAAATTGAAAGAATTAGTTATAAGAGGGCATTTAACAGTACTGAAGTTTGCTTTCATACCACACTCTACATCAAAGCACCAATCTTCAAGGGCCAACTATATTCCTATTATATAAGTTTATGAATTGTTCTACATTTTGTTATATCTTCAGTTTTAAATGCAACAATTTCCTCATATAAAAACACTGAGTGGTCTGGGAAAGATGCTGAAACATTCGGGACCTGATTTTTTATTGCCAAGCATGAGACTGGTATATATTTTAGACTTAACTAATATTTTATCTTCCTGTAGGAAGTGGAATTTGATTTCTTTGTATAAAATAAATTAAATGAGCTAGGTGTGGTGGCGCACATCTGTAATCCCAGTACTTGGGAGGCTGAGACAGGAGGATCACAGATTTGAGGACAGCCTCAGCAACATAGTGAGACTTTCAGCAACCCTGTTTCAAAACAAAAAATAAAAAATAAAAAAAAGGGCTGGCAGTGCAGCTTGGAGGTAGAATGCCCCTGCGTTCAATCACCACACAAAAATAAAATAATAAAATAAAATAAATGGCCTATATGAGCACCGTGTGATAATATTATGTCTGAAAAGGAGACAAATGCAAAGGGATAAAATCTCTTAAGGTAAAACTTTTAAACAAACAGTCAAAAAATGAGACCACTGAAAAATAATATGGTATGTGTTATTACCTCCATTTACATGAGTAAAAAACGAAGGCTCAGAGATAGGACCAGTTACGTAATTTTCAGGGCCCAGTGAAAAACAAAATGAAAACAGTACCTCTTGCCTAAACATTAAAACTCTGAAGGTGGCAGCAGCAGAGCACTTAGCCGACTGCAGAGACCTGTGTGACCACACAGTTGCACCAAATGAGGTTCTACATAGAGAAGTTAAAGAACTTGAGTGAGACCAGGAACTAACAAGTACCTGGGGTCTGAGCCTCAGCAGTTCAACTTCAGAATTCAGAACTCTCTTAGCCACAAACAATAAACATCTTTTATTGTTTTCTATGGGCCAACCATAAAGTTTATATAGTAATCAAATTAGATAATATATCTTATATAATAATTTATACAATAATCTAATTAGATAGTCATCATTATACTCATTTTGCAGATGAGGAAAACGAGACTTAGAGAGTTTGAGTAACTTATCTACTCAAGTAGACAGTTGTTATTGTTTGCCTACCCAGCATCCACAACTCCTTCCTAATAGCACACCAATGCCTGTTTTTTTAAGGGGGGGGTACTGGGGATTAAACCCAGAGGCATTCTACCCCTGAGCTACACCCCCAGCCCTATTTTTTTAAACAGGGTCTTGCTAAGTTGCTAAGGCTGGCCTTGAACCTGCGACCCTCCTGTCTCAGCCTCCCAAGTACGGGTGGTACAGGTGTGCCCATCCTGCCTGGTTGAAAAATTACCTTTTACAGAAAAAACATAAGCACTCTAAGGGCAAGGATGTTTTCCTGTTCTTCAACATATCCCCAGTGCCTAGAACAGAAAGGATAATGAATGTTTGCTGTCTGAGGTATGTACACTATTTTCCGGTGACAGCAAAGGTCCTAGAGCCCCACATGCTCTCTCCCTCAAATCCTTCCTCCCACCACAAGCACAGAGAGACAGGGTAGCACATGCCCTAAGCTAGCACTCTCCTGGAACTTTGACTCCTAAGTAGGATGTCACAAACCCAGGAAAATCAGAGCCTGACAAAAGAACAGTAGCCATGCTTTTTGTACAGGCTCTGTCTTGATTCCAAGCTTCACTCTCAAACCTTTGAGCTGATAGATAGACAAACCCCCCAAATTCAGGGGTCCCCAAGACCATCTTCAAGTTTGATGATTCGCTAGAACTCACAGAACTCAGAAAAGCTGTTATACTCATGGTTTCGGCTTATTATAGCAAAAGAATACAGATTAAAATCAGCAAGGCAACAACACATACAGGGAGGCTCCAAGAGGAACTAGGGACAAGCATCTAGCTGTCCTCTGCCAGTGGTTGCATGGACATCATTTAATTCTCCCATCAGTGATGTGTGACAACATGTGAGAAGTGTTGCCAACCAGAGAGGTTCACCCCAGCCTTGGTGTCCAGGGTTGTCATCGAGGGTGGGTCACACAGACTTGCAGCACCTGCGTGACCAACTTTAGCTACTTTGCCTCCAGCCCACCGGAAGGCACAGTGGAACAGCACTGCCCAAGGCCTCAGGAACAAAAACATTCTCATCGGGCACAATATTCCCAAGTCTCCAAGGCTATCTCCCAGGAGCCTGGAAAGAGCCAGGCTCCCTTTCTTTGGAATGTTCAGGGTTGAGCAACCTGGGCCTGCTGAGTTTACCCTTTTACACACAATATCCAATAAATCTCTTTGCTTAAATTAACAGAATTTATTGCTGTTGCCTGCACCCAATGAACATATACAATCACACAGCTAGTAACTGTAGAACAAGAAGAAAATTCAGGCCTTCCTGATTCTAAAATCTGTGCCACTAAGAATTGGTTGAGACACATAGGATAGGACTATATTGAGTTGAATGCCAGTGGCCTCTGAGAAACGGCGAGTGAAGACATCAAGATGAGTTTACAAATATATTTATTGCAGTATTATTTTGATAGTACAAAATTAGAACCAATCTAGACTCGCAACCAAAATGACTGATTAAATCAAAAGTCAGCAAACTTTATCTGTAAAGGGCAATAGAGTGACTGCTTTCAGCTTTGCGGGCCATTGAGTCTATTGAAGCTACACAACTCTGCCATTGCTGTGCTGAAGCAGGCACAGACAATATATAAACAAATAAGTGCATTTGTGTTCCAAGAAAACCATATTTACATGAATAAGTGAGGAAGGGACAGGTTTTGGTCCACAGGCCATAGCTTGCCAACCCTTAGGTTAAATTATAATAACTGTTATAATTCTCTCTCTTTTTAAATCACAGTGCTGGGGCTCAAACCCAGGGCCTTACACATGCTAGGCAAACACCCTACCACTGAGCTATACCCTCAGCCCATAATAAAAAATACTATCATACAAAACAGGAAAAGAAAAAGATATTGTGGTACTGGGGATTGAACCCAGGGGCATTCTGCCTCTGAGCTACACCCCAGCCCTATTTTATTTTTTATTTTGAAATAGAGTCTCACTAAGTTGCAGAGGACCTCGCTAAGTTGCTGAGGCTGACCACTAACCTGCGATCCTCCTGTCTCAGTCTCTCAAGTACTAGGTTTACAGG
This sequence comes from Glis glis, assembly GCA_004027185.1. Classification (NCBI taxonomy): domain Eukaryota; kingdom Metazoa; phylum Chordata; class Mammalia; order Rodentia; family Gliridae; genus Glis; species Glis glis. The sequence continues at coordinate 28,904 of PVJS01016796.1, forward strand.
TGTGCACCACCATGCCCAGCTTAAAACAGGAAAAAATTTAAGAGTATTTACAGCTAGGTGAATAAAACATATGGAATTATAGTATACACATAATCTCTGAAAAAAAGATTTGAAAAAAATGTTGAAATTATATACATGAAACTGTCAATAGTGATTATCCCTAGAAGGCTAGAATTATAGGATATTTTCTTTTTTTTATACTTCACACTACTGGATATTTTCACTTGCTACTTCTAGATTTCTATATTATTTGAAAGTTTTTATTATAAACATGTATGGTATTTACAATCAGAGAAAAAAATCCATTTCAGGGGGAAAAAATTATAGCTACAGCCAGACCAACACTAGCTATCCCCTATTAAATTATTCAAGAGTCTAATAAATAAGAAGTCCTAAATGCAAGATGACATCTGTGGTTTAGGTATAGCTCTCCCAGTGTAGACATTGGTGGCAAGACTCCTCGAACTTCTTTCCAAGCCAGGGTTCTAGAAAATTCTTAAACCCAATCTTCTTTTTCCTCTTCCCATCACACTATAGTAAATATCCCACTAATAGTCTTCTATCAAAGGAATAGATTTTTTAACCACCCCCATATCTTCACCCTGATAGGAGAGGTATGATTTTGTGAGTGTGCAGGAATAATCTTTACTTACAGCTCTGTCACACTACCAGCTCTTAGAATTCCAGTGAAGTACTCACATGCCATTTCTAAAATATTAAACAAATGCCTGAAACCAACCTGTTAGAATTATCACACAAGCAGCGCTGAGACACTTGGAGCCCTTAGAAGCTGTAAATATAACCCCTTGAATCAAATTTATATGCTGCATAAATGTCATTCATAGAGTATAATACACAAATTAGCTAATGCTAAGTTTCTTGGGACAAAGGCAGATACAAATACACACAATTTTTTCTATTTCTTACTTTTACTATCACTTTTTTTTTACTTTTTTGGATAACTGCTAACCTGGCTAATAATTTACAGAGAAGAACAAAGTCAAAACCGTAGCCTTTCACTGACCTTGTTTATTTCCAAGGGGTCATTTCGCATCAGTAGCTGTCTTTCATAAAGTCTTGCCAGCCACTACTCACAGGAGCCTGAGTTTTCTCTTTCAACCACAGTGTCATATAATTTCATACTAATCAACCATGTTCTAGAATTACCTGCATTAGATATTCTATCAGGAAATGGTCTTCTATTTAAGTGCTCTTTCAAAGATTGTTCCTAACTTTATTATGTGTCAAAAGATGACAGCTTAGTATCTCCATGTTATTAACATGAGAAAACTGATTTGTAGATAGGTTGCTCAGATCCAATCAAAGGAAATCTCCCTTTCTGTTAATTGGATAATTAATGGCATTTCTAAAACTAGCGCTGATCCAAGTACCTTTTATGCTCATTGGCAGATTGATTATCCATGAAGAAGTTCTCTGTTATCTTTATTATCCATTTGGATGGGAAGGAAGGCCTTGGGGAAGGGACAAAAGGATCAGCTTTGTTTACTCCCCACTCTACCCTTTCACATTCAGCCTCCTTTGTGAGTTGGCTGTGATTTGAGTCTTAGAGAGAAGGGATGAATATTGATAAAAATCTTTAATAGAATTAAAATCTATTTCAGGCATCAAAAATAGAATTTTGATTATGTCAGTGTATTCATGGCTTCTGAGGGGGAGGGGGCATGAAGCTCTTTGCCACTTGCCCACATTTATCTGCCAAGCCTTTTTTCTATACCCCTATCTCCTCACCCCCCCTGCCTCCATAGCTCTCATATTTCCAGGACTAAAAGACAAAACCAGGGGCTGGTTACTGCAACAGTATCATTTATTTGTGTTCTTCAGCAGCCTGCAACACAGCCAGAAGATAATGGACACCTCATTTATTCAAGCCCTGAATGATCATATTTAATTCCCTGTGACAGCTGTCTTCCCCACATTAGCATTGCAAATAAGTTTGGTTTTGTAATGGCCTTCTATTGAACATGATTCAATTATGTGCGGTCTGTATCGAGGCAGGACACAGTCTTAGTATCTATAGCAATATTTCTGCAAGCTGCTGCTCTTTACACTGCTCACATTTAATCTGGCTGTTTACCACAATGCTTTCCTTGAACTAGTGTGAACTCCCTACACTTTCAAATAAAATAAAGAGGAATGAATGCAATTCGAAAAAGCAGCTACTGGGCATATAGATATTACATACCTCCTCCCCTTTACATATGTAATCAACCTGGAAGCACTTTGAAAAAAATTGCCGATTGTCCCATTTTAAAACCCAGATAATAAAATCATTATGGCCAATTAAACGATTAGATAATGCCAGACACGCTGGGGTTCGATGCCTGGTTTCGCATATCACTGACAACATCAGGCACTGGGGCAATCTGTCTGAATTCAGAGTCATTTTCATGTAATGGGGGTGAGAAACCTATGCTTGGAAAGAAACAAAGCAGCTTCTCCATGGACCAAAGAAAGATTCCAAGGCAACCTGACTTTAGCAAGGGGGAAAAGCAGCTTGATCGCTCTCCTCAGAAGTATAGCGCTCTCCCATTGGCTCCTGCCTCCAGAACTTCATCTGCAGATGTAGCTGCCACCTGCCATTTCCATGAGGTTCCCCAAATTTGGCAGCTGTGGAACCAGCACGTTATGAAAACGCAAGGAAGCAGCTGGGTAGGATAGAGGGGCTGCCCATCTGTCCATCGGAGTCCACAAGGTGTCATTGCAGACCCCATGTCACAGTGACTCAGGCTCCCTGGGTTTGCTGTGGACAGTTTTGTCCAGCGTGACTGTGGACAAAAGCAAAAGCTCTCTCAGAGACGTTTTCCATCCAGGGTTAGGAAGGAGCACTTCTTCCAGATGCCTAGATGGGATTCCTGGCTCCACAAGGATGAGTAGCTGGCAGGCACCACTAGCCATGCCCCAGCCCCTTCCCCCTTTGGCTCTACCTGCCTGCTGCAAAGGAGCATCGCCATCTGATACCCTGGCCACGCAGGAAGCTCGGTGCGGCAGCGCAATCAAGGAGGCCGGACATGAGGAGGTTACATTCCATTCAGGGAAAGGCATCCTTAACTCCACCTGCCATGTCCTCCAATACAGCTTTCCTCAGTTTAAAAAATGTTGGAGCCGGGCGTGGTGGCACACGCTTGTAATCCCAGTACTTTGGGAGGCGGAGACCGGAGGATCCGGGTTCGCGGCCAGCCTCAGCTGTCTCTCTCTCTCTCTCTCTCTCTCTACTTAGTGAGGCCCTCTGCAACTTTGTGAGACCCGGTTTCAAAATAAAGTATAAAAAATAGGGCCGGGGGTGTAGCGTGGAGGTAGAACGCCCCTGCGTTCAATCCCCGGTACCGCAAAATAAATAAATAAATAAATAAAAATTAAAAAATGTTGGTACAGAATTCTCCATCTGTCTGCTTCCTGGGTCTGTCTCCGAGTTGATAGATTTGGGGAAGAAGAGGGGTAACCTACTGGGAACGCTTTACACCTGGCCAGTGAAGCCTTCCCCAGCTGTTTGACGTTAATGTGGATCAGGGCTTCTCAGATGTCAGCGTGCATGCACATTGCCTGGAGACCTTGTCAGAATGTGGATTCTAACTCAGTAGTCTGGGATGGGGCCTGAGATTCTACAGGTCTAAAAAGCACCCAGGTGATGCCGCTGCTACTGTCCATGGACCACACTTTGGTAGCAAGGATTTATAACATGGTTGCCAGAACTGAGAACTCAGAGCAGACTCAGGTGCAATAAGAAGGGGAGGCAGGGGAGGTATACCTTCTTCTTTGCCCTCTTAATGGGGATCTTCAATTTTTAGTGTGGATTAGAATCCCTTGGAAAGTTTGTATACTCAGATTACTGAGATTCACTACCAGGAATTGCCTTCTCAACAGGTCTAGGGTGGAACCCAGGGATCTGCATTTTTAAGAAGGCTTTTAACACATAACATGGACCTTGTCCAGATGGTCCCAGAACCACACTGCGCACAGACTGAGGGGCCACTGGATTCTTGTCTAGAACCACTCAACAAGGATGCCACCCTTGCTTTTATACAGCCCTTTACGTGTTATAAAGCTCTTATATCATATCTCTATCACATCTCACTTTATCTTTATAATAACAAATATTCCTCTAGTTAACAGTTATAGCAGGTTTGAAATATGTTCAAGACCATATGGCTCCTTACTAAGGCCAACCAGCTCCATAAAGGGACTAGTCCAGTTTTAGCACTGGAAGCCACGTGTCCTGATATCTGTGCTGCCATATTTATTGCAGCACTATTCACAACAGCCAAGATCAACCTAAGAATCCTTTGTCAGATGAAAGGATAAAGAAAATGTGGTACATATACACAATAGAATACTAGTCAGCCTCCAAAAGGAAGGAAATTCTGTCATTTGTGATAACACGAATAAACCTGGAGGACACTATGCTAAGTAAAATAATCCAGGCACAGAAAGACAAGTATAGTATGATCTCACTTACATGTGAAATCTTAAAAAGTCAGACTCATAAAAGCAAAGAGTAGGATGGTGGTTGCAAGAGGCTGCACACATATATCAAAACATCATGCTGAACACCATAAATATAATTTTATTTCATTTATACCTTAATAACGCTGGAGGGAGGAAAGAGAGAATGGAAGAAATAAAACCATCTGTTATTTTTAAGTCTGCAAAACATTGAAAAAGTTCTCATAATACTTTGCCCCAACTATTACTTATGTTCTCCAAAGACATTAGTCAAAATAAAGCTCTAAGATTGCCTTTTCTTTCCTTGGAGCTAGAGAAGCTCATTAGGAGGGCAAGGATACTAGTATCTTAAAAAGAACAGGCTGCATTTCAACACGCAAAGAATGACAGAGATGGATGCATCAGGAAGCAGACAGTGAGCGAGAATGTGACCTTCTCTTTAATCACAGAGCACAAGTAAGGAAGACAGCAGTGCAGTCACTGAGATTTTGTAAACCTAATGTTCATAGCTCACTATATGCCATAGTCACTAAGGGAATTTCCCATCTAAAATATCAAGGCCATCATAATACGTGTAATAGCACTCTCTGGTGCCCCATGAGCTTGGGGAATTCTTTGCCAGGTGCCTCCCTAGTCTATCTCAGTGCCTCACTCTTCCCTCTATTGATTCTCTGCAGCCATTTTCTCAGGAATATGAAGTAAATCATTCTAGTCGCTTCCTCCAGACATCTGCAGCTAGGTCTCTTCCAACTTGTTCAGTTTCCCAGAGCACTGCAATACTTAACAGAATCTTTAGCTGGCTGGCTGGCTGGCTGGCTCTTTCTCTCTCTCTCTCTCCCTCCCTCCCTCTCTCTTTCTCTCCCCCCTTGTGACTCTCCAGTTGTGCCCCTGGATTCTAATTACATCCTTTCTTGTTAGCTTCAGTGACAACCCTGGTCTCAACCCCTAGTCTCAGAGTTGGTCACCTGCAGGATGACATCATCCCAGTGCCTGGAGCGATGTGCAAACTAGTCCCTCCTTCCTTTAGAGGAAAGGGCTTCTTGAAAGGAAAATAAACACAGCTCCTAGATGAATTGCTCCAGGATAAACCCAAAGCATTTCTGCCATGTCTTTTACCACAGTGTCCTAGTTTGATTGTGCTGCTATAATAAAGTAACTGACTCTGTGTAATTTATAAATAGCATAAATGGGGGGGGAGTGCTGGGGATTGAACCTTGAGGCATTCTACCTCTGAGCTACACCCCCAGCCCTATTTTATTTTTTTATTTGGAAATAGGGTCTCACTGAGTTACTGAGGGCTTCTCTACATTGTTGAGGCTGGCCTCTAACCTGTGATCCTCCTATCTAAGCTTCCCAAGGACTGGGATTACAGGAGTGCACCATCACACCCAGTTTAAACAGTGTAAATTTGTTCCTTATGGTTCTGGAAGCCGGGAAGTCCAAGATCAAGTCACCAGCAGATCCATTGTCTGGTAAGGGCTGCTTTTCTATTCCCAATGGTGCCTTTCTGCTGTGTCTTCACGTGGTAGAAGGTGGAAAAGCAGGAGGGCAGGAGAGAGGCCTAACTCCCTCCATCAGCCCTTGCATAATGGCACCTGATCCCATTCATGGCGGCATGGCCCTGGTGCCTTAAACATCTCCTGAAGGCCCCATCTTTCAGAATGATCACCTTGCCAACAGGTTCAACATCCTGAATTGGGGGGACACAGAGAGGATGAGGTAATGGTTCTGCCACAGCCATGCCATGTTCTCATCTGGTGATGTCCCCTCATCCAGAGCCCCCGCTCCCACCTCGTCTTGTCACACAAGCTATTAGCCAGTTTAGAGACTGAAGAGAAACATTGTCATTCCTTTCCTGCTCACTTAATAAAAACCATCCCTTCTGTCCATGACATTAGCAGACAGAAAGCATAACAGCTGTTTGTCCAGTAAAAATGTAGGGGTCATCACAGAGAAAGTTCTAAGCAACTGTGGTATCAGGGTAACCCCTCACTCTGTAAATCCAAAGGCACTTTGTCTTTCTTTTTATTGATTGATTGATTGATTGATTCATGGTATTGGGGATTAAACCCAGGGGCATCCTCCTCTGAGCTACACTCCCCAGCCCTTTGTGTTTTTATTATTATTTATTATTCATTTATTTCAATAAGGGGGATTGAACCCAGGGGCATTCTACATCAGAGCTATAACTGGCCCTTTATTTATTTATTTATTTATTTATTTATTTATTTATTTTTCAAACAGGGTCTCACTACTTGCTGAGGCTGGCCTGGAACCTGTGATCCTCCTGTCTCAGCCTCCCGGTCCTGTTCCACCGGGCCAGGCTAAGGGAGCTTCAGTTTTACCCCCACCCGGTTTACCTTCCCCCAGCTTGCAGCAGCAAACATTGGCAACTTTACCTCATCTCCCATTCCTCTCACTTCTTCACGCTCTCCCACGATGCCTGAACTCAATGCTCTCAGGCTTGTAACTATCCTTGACTTCGACTTCTTCTGCCCTGGATGTGCCCTGACTGGAGTCTTTTCCAGACTCTCCAGCCTTCGTACTCCCAGCACCGCATGCCCCTCTTCCAGGTCCCCTGGTCACCCCTTCACATTCCTCTCTTGTCCCCGGGGGTGTGAGCTGTGGAGCTGAACCTCCTCTTCCCACACAAGAACACACAGGAGCCGTCAGCAACCGGGCCTGGCATGAGCACAAAGTCTCGCTTCAGAGCCTTCTGCTGAGGCCAAAGGAGGCCCTGACCATGCTGTGAGTCTCTGGGGACCCCCAAACCACTTCAGAGTACTCCAAACCAATCTTCCAGGCACTTCTCAGGAGGCTGGCTCCACTTCAGCAAAGCGGAACACGGAAAGACGTCTTTTCCATTGGTGACTAGTGCAGTTAATGAGCGCGCTGGACACAGCGGCACTACAGAAATTAGCCAGAATTTAATTCCACCAATAAATTGCCTTGGGCTTGAAGGCACGCCATGTGTATCCCTTAGGGTCCACTTTAAATGGTAGGTGTGTTTTTAAGTCTTGGGAAGTCTGACTGTATTGGCTCCCAGGCTCCAATAAAATGTCTTTGCTATAGTAAAGCTGAATCTGTTTAGCATTTGGCATCTCTTCTATGACAATGTGACACACCCCAAAACATACACATCTTCACGAGGGATGTAAGATGAGCCAGATACACACAGTGGCAAGATGTGCTGCACGCTCATTTCTTTCTTGTGTATTCCCCATTTTTATTTTCTAAACTACCAGCTCACTAGAATTACTGTTAATGCAGAAAATATGATTTGTTTGACATCAAATCAAGTACATTTTCTACAGGTTAATAAATTATTGTTTGTATTCATCACTTGAAAATTCCCTTTATTTTGGCTATGTGCACACTTGTAATCCCAGTACTTGGGAGTTCAAGGCCAGCCTCAGCAATTTAGTGAGATCCACAGCAACTTAGCAAGACCCTGTTTCAAAATTTTAAGAAGCCGGGCGTGGTGGCGCACACTTGTAATCCCAGTACTTTGGGAGGCGGAGACCGGAGGATCCAGGTTCCCGCCAGCCTCAGCTCGCTCTCTGTCTCTCTCTCTCTCTCTCCCTGTCTCTCTCTCTACTTAGTGAGGCCCTCCGCAACTTCGTGAGACCCGGTTTCAAAATAAAGTATAAAAAATAGGGC
>PVJS01016797.1:0-37021 GCA_004027185.1 Glis glis
GGGAGATTGGAGCCCCCTAGTTCTGTGGGCAAGAGCTGGGTCTGGCCAATGATGGTCATCACTCTAGAGCCCTGGGTTAATAATTAGACCATCCAAATTTTGGATCCAGAGTCCAAAATCACTAGCCACATGCCTTCACTGAGCCTAAGTTTGCTTCTCAGTAAACTGTGCTGATGACACCTGTTTTGTCAGAAAGCTATGAGAACCCAAGGAGCCAGTGTGTATAATGGTCTTGATGATGCTCCGTAAATGGTACCTTGACCCATTCCTCCCCCAGCTAATATAGTCTGGATAAAAAGATGTGAGAGAGTGGATTGATGAACTCTGCAGAAAGAACAACCGAATCTGAAGACATTTCACTAATACTACTAATAATAACAACGACAGAAGCATCGACTACCCTGACCATGTGACATGTTTTCCAATACTATCCTTCCTAAATCTGGTTTCTATTTGTTAACCAATATTACATAAGCAGGCTTCCTGACGCCACCTTGGAAGATGCTTCATACATTTTCTTTTTCTCTCTTTGTTCATTAAAGAAAAAAATAAAATTATTCCTTGCTAAAGGTTGTCCCATGCTGCAAAGGGCACTGGATACAAGGATGGTATTTTAGTCGAGGACACAGTGGGTGAAAAAGCTTGACTAATTACATTACTAATTACTTGAAGCATCTTCCATTTGACAATATAATTTTGCTAGAGTCAGGCGAAATATCTCAATTATGTAGGGAAGACAAAGAAGCCTTCTCCTCGGCCTTCCCCTTTTAGTTATTCAGGCTGGATTTTTAAACTTTCTTTCAAACAAGAGGTCATTTATAAAAAATGAGGCCAAACCTCTCTCTCTTAAGCCACAACAGGCCATGTAATGTCAGTTAGTTTTCCTTTTAAGGGCAAGATTTTGGTAAATAAATGAGGTTTGCTCAAAGGAAATAGACCTTTCAAGTATCTATTCACCTATTCTATTGTCCTTGGTTAAAGTTTAATTCTTAGAGGGATATGACCTCCTGCAGGACCTCATAGAATGTTCCAGAAGTGTCAGAAATGTGAAGGCAAGCTGGGCATGGTGGCACACACCTGTAATTCCAGTACTTGGAAAGCTGAGACAGGAGGATAGCAGGTTTGAGAATAGCCTCAAAAAGTAGCGAGACTCTTGGCAACCTAGTAAGACCCTGTTTCAAAACAAAAAAGTAAAGAGGGCTGAGGGTGTAGCTTGGAGGTAGAAAGACCCTGGGTTCAATTTCCAATACCACAAGAAAGAAAAAAAGAATCGTGAAGGCAAATAATAGTTCTTCCTTGTGGTCAGGATTTAAACACATCACATTTGAAAAAAACATCAATTCTGAGATGACATAGATTAATCAGAATAGAGGATGCAAGACTGATGCAGAAAAGACTAGCAAAAATCAGTCAACAGAGTCCCAGAAGGACAAACAAATGGGGTCTTCACACCAAACAACTTGTAAAGCTGGTGGTGAAATAGCTCTGACTCTCTTTCCCTCATCTTCTCGGGACCACAGTTTCCCACATGGTAAAATCATTGGTTGGATGAGCACCTTGAGACCCACTGGGTAGTCCATCAGCATCACCTGGGGCTTGGTTAGAACTGCAGACTCTCAGGTCTCTTGCCAGACCGAATGCATTTTAGAAAGATCCCCAGGTAATTCTTGTTCACATGAAAGTTTGAGCAGCTCATGAATAGTCTATACTCATGACACTCTCTTTGCTCCTTTCTCATAAGAGTTTCAAGTTTGTGGGGACCACCAGTATCCTCACCTTCTTCTCCAAAATACTCACGAAAAATTCTTAACTGTCACCAAAGGGTCCCAGCGCCCCAAGGCCTTGCTTCCATACATCTCTAGAAAGACTCTGAAAAACGAAGTCATCTCTGGTTGATTGGTACTACCCACCTGGTGTAGATTGGGTAAAAAATCATTAGGCAGCATTAAGAACCATGATTAAGCTCCATGATCAATTAGTGATGTCTGCCACAGACACAGGCTGGCAACGTCAGATGTGCTTAACAAGTTTACATCTTACAAGAGAATTTGGTGGCAGGGAGGTTATGAATGAAAGCCTGGGGAAATCAACAGACCTGGATTCCTAGACTTCGTTCTCAGTTTCAGACGTCAGTTTTTCCACCATTAGGATAAAGAGGTTGAACTTGGACCATGAAAGACTACTTGGATGTTCCTTAACTGCACTGAGATAGAATCATTCAGGCATACAGTCCCATCAAACAAGTTCAAGTTCCCACAAGAGCAAGCTTCCTTTCTATGTCCCAACCACCCCAGCTCCCCTTAACCAGAGCCCTCCTCTCAATAGTCTGATGATGCTCACAGGGTGGGGAGAAAGGACGAGAGGGGAGGTTGAGGAATGCGCAGAGGAGATGCTGCCAAGCACATTGGCCCGAAGCAGGGCTGAGCCCTCCACCTCCGCAAGGCATCTGTTTCCAATGAATCGAAGGCAATTCCTGACCCACTGCTGCATTCTCTTCTCACTACCCACCTCTCGCCTCCATGTTGGCCTCTCCCCTCTGTGGGCTCTGAGCCAAGCCAAAAATCTCCATGGGTTCTCCAGGCTAGCAAGCAGAAAAGGGCCTGGCACCCTGACTCCCCTGCCCTTTAGCTGCCAGCTTTTAATCTCCATGCAGGCTAAAGATACCCGAGAGGAAAATGCACCCTTGCAGGGTGTTTGAAGTCCACCAGAGGGGAGCCAGCCTCTCACTGTGTGCAGGGAGGAGAGTTCTGAACCACACTGGATCTCATCAATGTGGCTCTTCTAGAGATACCTGCCCACAGGTATCCAGACACAGTATGTTACTACCAAGGCTGGAAAACAGAAGAGCCAAATGCGCCAAGGAATTCAGAGTGAAAGGCAGTGGTTTTCAACTTTGAGCAATCTTGCCCTTCTGGGGACATTTAGCAATGTCTAGAGACAAATAGAGAGAGGTGCTGCTTGTATATGGTGTGTAGAGGCCAGGGATGCTGTTAAATACCCCACCATGTACAGGAAGCCCCACACAACAAAGTAGTATCAATCCCAAAGTGTCAACAACTTGAGAAATTCTGCAATAGGAGAAATTTGGGATTACCATGCCCATACCACTGGTTTATAGATTAGGAAATCTCAATTCAGAGAGAAATAGTAACTTGCTCCAGGTGGTATAGTCAGCTAGTATTAGGGATAAACAAGGAACTATGGCTTCATTAACTACCCACTGTATGCTCAGGGAAAGTAGAAAGAGAAAAACAAATAAAAATAAAAGTAGCCCTGAGGATAGGCCCTCCCAGGCTTGTAGTAAGAAGCTAAAGAGAAAGAGTAGACTATGGGAATAATAGACTTTAAGGTATTTTCACCATACCCACTAGTAAACAACGTTGCAGTAAGACTCCTGGACTCATTGAAATTTGCAGCTAGCTCCTCCTTAATAATAATTTAAAAGGGAAATCAGCATGATGGTGTGTGCCTGTAATCCCAGTACTTGGGAGGCTGAGACAGGCCAGCCTCAGCAACTTAGCTAGACCCTATTTTAAAAAAATAAAAATAAAAAGGGATGGGGGTATAACTTGGAGGTAGAATGTCCCTGGGTTCAATACCAAGTACAAAAAAAAAAAAAGCAGAAGGATTGAGTGGTAAAAGGGATAAGCATGGAGAGAGGAAGCTGAGGGGTTTCCCACCTATGCTTAACCTTTACTACAGAGAAACAGCATTTAAAAATTTGTTCGAGTGATTTGCAGAGGAACTTTCTCTACACACCATATTGTTCTAATTGTTCCTCTAGAAAGTGGTTTCTATGATGCTGTTCTGAGATATATCCAAGTACATCACTGCTGGTCTCAGGGAGAAAGTGCATCATTATTTCCTGCTTCTAATCTAGAACCTGCATCCTGAATCATACAATCAGAGAGATGGCTGACATTCATGAGCCTGATTCAGAAAAGCAGAACTGAAGTCTGAAGGCTGGGTCAAAGCAACTCCTGTGACCTTGCTTTAAAATTGTTCTAGTGACCCAACAGTTGTGACAGCATTACCTTCCAAAGTGGATGAAGAAAGTGGAAGTATTGTCATGAGCCTGTCCCATGATCTCCATTTGGTTAACTCTGACCCTAGACTCTCTGTCCAACCCAACCAACTCAGGTCATCCAAGGAGATCCTTTTACAACAACCACACTCAGCCTTACATATATAGATGCACTTGAAATGTCTGTTTATAAATGACCCCCAAATGACATCAAGGTCAGGCCTCATTCTGTGGGAACTTTCTGAAGTATGTATTCTTGAAATTTGTCATATGACTCTATGAATCAGTCAAACAACCCTTACCACAGACATTCCTCAGTATATCAGAAGTCATACCCATTTTTTTAAATCAATATTTATTCTGATTTTAAAACCAATCCACCAGCCAGGACTAGTGAAACAGGCCTGTAATCCCAGTACTTCAGAGGCAGAGACAGGAGGGTTGCAGGTTTGAGGCCAGCCTCAGCAACCGAGTGAGACCCTGCTTCAAAAATAGTAATAGTAATAATAAAAAGGGCTGGGGGTGTAGCTCAGAGAACTTGATCCCCAGTACCACAAAAGAAAAGAATAGAAAATCCACTTACTTTGCAGAATATATACACAAGTGAATGCAAAAATCACCTGAAATTACTCCACCTAAAAATGATGTGTCAAGTAGAAGTGTATATCCTTCTATATTTTTCAATATGCATGTGTACGTGTATCTATATCTACCACTATAGAGCATAAACAACACATATATTTTAGTCTCATTGCATATAGAATTTTATCACCTGCTGTTTTATTAAAGTATGTATCACAAGTTTATTTCCATGCCATTAAGTCCTTTTATATATCTTTGCTACATGGCATTTCGTCATATTGATTTACCATAATTAGATGACATATTCTCCTTTTGATACTACAAATAACACTGTCATTAACACCCTTTGAGTACATATTTGAGTGTATCTATGGCTCTCAAGGGTGAATTCCTTAGAGAGAAACAGGTACTGTTTTTATGACTTTTGAGATATACCTTCAAATTGACAGTTTGATATTTTGAAAATATTGGGAACCTCTATTTCAGATAGGCAGACATATAAACACCTACATTGGAAAAATAAGTAGACTAACTTTTTTTTGCCAAAGATTTGGAAAGTTAAGGTCTAATTCTAGTCCTAAATCCTTACAGCTCACAACCCATTGGCTCTGTGCCTGCAATTCAGTAAGTGACCACTAGTAGTCACTCTTTGGCTTTAAAAGATGAAGGTAAGACTGGAGTCGCAGAGGTACTCAATATTGCAAATCCAGCAATATTAAAATATTCATTGTGCCATTGTGGTAAATGCTTGTTCATAATTCTGTTTCTCATATCAGTGTCGAGCTCCTCAAGGGAAGGGGTCACATATATTTAATCTCAGAAAACCTAAAGATGAGCAAAATGTCTACCACAGAGTACACATGCATGGGTTGGTAAATTCCCATCAACATCTAAACAAAAGCCTCAATAAAAGTTACATAGCAAGAGTACTTCTAAGGCCCCAGTGAGGTTTTGCTGAACAAAATAGGAGATACCATCTCCGGTGTGTACCCTAGAGTTGGCTTAGAAATAAGTGGGCTCCTCCATTATTCCAGAGAGAGGAATATATTTAAATAAAGCTATTTCTTAGAAGAGAATGATCGTTTAAAATAAAGAAAAAAGATGAGAAAATATGAAGAGATGGCTAGGGGTATCTTAGGGTAACCAGCCAAAGGATGACATTTCCTTCCTGGTTTCCAGTGCATATTTCTGGGAACAGATTAGACTGCAAATGGAAATAAAAGTGTGCACCATTCCAGATCCTAGAAAACAGACGGTGAGAGGCAAGTTGATTCGTTTCAAAAACAAGGTCTGACTTTGAACCACTCCATGGTGAACAAACCAACCTTCCTGCCATGTCTGGCTAAGGCTTCTGTCTACACTGAGTGCCAAGGACATTTAATGTGTGATATTTGATTTGCTAGGTGCAAAGCTCAGATGGGGCCTGCGAAACCCATCTGTACTCTCATAGCTTTTCAAAGGGAAACAAGGTGATTAGCATTTATGCAGGCTTTAATAGCATGCATCAGGCATGGGGAGTGGAAGAGTTCCTTGAGGCAATGAGGCAGGTCTCACAGGTTCTCAGAACAGTGAGAAGGTGGTGAGTTTTACCCAGGACTTGAAGGTGTATAAGCATCATATCCTTTAAGGTGGAGCAAGTGAGCCTCATATAAGGAAAGTGACTTATCCAAGATCACACCGCAGTTAGAAACCTAACCAAAACCGACAATGGAACAAAAACACATGGTCAACTAATCTGCAATTCCATGCTTTTTGCTTCTTCTGTGTTGGACTTTTGTCTCCTTGTGTGTCTCATTTCACAGGAACATGATAGTTGGTGGCAAATGAATGCCTTCATATCTGACTACACATCATTCTCCATGGGCTAAGTGACATGCTACAGGGGTTTTAAAAAAATCACAAATGATATTTGAAACCTAATGGATGTTATTCCAAATATCAGCACCCTCAAATGACAAAGAATAGATTTCAGGGAAAGGAGGCAAGGAATTGCAACTTAAGGTAAAATTTTGATTATGGATTATCTCCAAACCTTCCCTTCCTCTTCCACCCTGAGGCAACAGACTTCTAGAGGCTTTTACATGCTGTTACACATATAATATTAGTAGATAGGTCTCTCAGGCAGAGAATTAAAATAGAATTAAAGAAACCACCAAATTGTTTAAATAGGATGAACTGGATGTGAAAATTTGCTTACAGCAGTGTTGAAAGAGCTAAGAAGTCAAATCAGTGATATAATGTGGAGATTTTCAGCATCAGGATGTTGCTACCTTCTTTAGATTTCGGGGGCAAAGGGACAAGGTCTAGGATCTGGAATCTTCTGGTGAGGGCCAAAACCATGGCAGATCTGTTTCATAAGGGAAGGGGAGAGGGGAAAAAGGAAGAAATCAAGGAAGAGAGAAAGAAGAAACTCTGATTTCTCCCAGAAGTTGGGGAGCAAAGATCAGAGGAAAAGGAAGGGATGCTTCTGAGTGTCAACAGATCAAACCCAATTTTGACAGCACTTCATGGCTTCTGTTTCTCCTTTGCATGATCTGCCTGCCGTGACCTAACACACAAGTCTGAAGATGCCATCCCTGCTTTAAATTCTTCTGTACCTCCTATCCCACGTTGGGGAAAAGACTCTCACCTCCAGCACAATGCACCAGGTTCATCTCTATCTGCATGAATTGAAGTCAGCTCAAAGAGACTAATAAAATTTACACTCTGAAAAGGCCAGTCTGTTGGCTTCAGGAAGGAGGTGGCCTGCCGTGAGCTGCACCAGGCTGAGTCGAGATGGTGAGGACTGTGATGGAGGCCACTCCAGTTGGAAGAAGGTGATCATGACAGAGAGGGCAGAGTGCACAAGGCAGGAGCTCAGAGAAGTAGAGCTGAACTTCAAGCCATGGGCCCCCTGGTTCTGAAGACCGTCCATGAGAAAATGGGATAATCGAGTCTTAGAAAAAGTTCTTTCTTCTCATCTCCATCTCCTACGTGAATGTGTCAAGCACCTCCCACATTCTAGGCAGGTAATGGAGACAGTGTAAGGACAGAGTTAGAAGTGCAATGAAGACCAAGGAACCAGCCCTTGAGTACCATACCTGGGAACTGGACTTTATCCAGGGGTAGGTGACGGACGTCCATTTATGCAAGGGAAACCCCACTCTAGCCCCATTGTGAAGAATGGCCTGGGGTGGGCAGGAAGCTGGACAGGGGCACCTGTTGTGAAGCTGGATGCTTCCCTTGCCCACCCAGCCTGACCAAGCAAGACCTCAGGCAGCCCCAGCTCAGACTGCACCCACACCCCTGCCAATACCTGTACCTTATGCTTTACAGGGGCAGAAAAGTCAATAAACTCATTTTCTGACAGAAAGAGTATGTCCTCAGAAAGGCCCTGGGGAGTTTAGCTACAAAGATTAATTTCTGTTGAAGGCTCCTGAGTAGGCAAAGAATGCAGGAGAGGGAGCATGGGGAAGAATCGCAAGAGCTGACATGTGCTCAATGAGAACTTAGTGCAGCACCAGGACTTTGAGGGTCATGATCTCATTCAGCGCTTGCACCAGCCTTCTGAGGTGGAGACAGAGTGAGGACATGAGCAGAGACTGGTAGGGATCAGGAGGTCTTCCCATCTCCAATTCATTCAACAAATAGTTATCAAGTGGCTCTGGTGCTAGGCATTGGGCCAGGGGCTGGTACCCAGCTGGGGATGCTGTGTGGACATGACATCATCTCTTTCCTGGAGGATGTTTCCATCTTGGGTTGGAAGCAGACACACTGAAAAGCTCTTCAAGCCCTTTCCCAGCGCATTAACCTCCATTCACAGTTCTACCTGGTTACCTTCAGGAACAAAAAGCCTAGAATTTACCAAATGCCCTTAAGTATACAATGAAGACGTATTTTTCCATTTTCATCATATTTTAAAAATCTAGATGCATCTTACAATTGATGCAGAAAATTAATGTAGTTATCCCCCACACACTAAAAAAACAAGCAAGACAAAACAAAATGGAAAAATCCACAGGGCTATTCAATCAATGGTGTAGATCAATACAGTCTTAAATCTAAGTAAGGAAATTGTTTATAATCAAGATATTAATGCTTCTCATTTGGGAGGCACTATATAGACTGTGAGGGGGAGGTAATGGGGGGTAAAATCTGTATCCCCTCTCTCTGATGATGCACAGATGCATGACTGTTTCAAAGCTATCATCGCTCCCACATGCTCACTGTCCCGGGTGAGTCAATTAATGTCCCCAGGAAAAGTAAGCAGAAAAAGAAAGCCCTCTCCTTGCTATTGCTTAATATAAAACTACAACAATCCCTTTACATTCTTGAAGGCGGGGAAGTACTGCTCAGTCCAAACTCAAGTGTCTGACCAATGTCTCCAAGATGGAAACACAGAGGCGCTGTGAGAAAGGGACAATAAGGACCATCTCATACTACTGTGCTTTTTCCTTTGTTAAGCCACAAACATGCCCCAAAGCATTTCAACTTTTTTTTGTTGAACCAAAACTCAATCCATGTAACTTATACAAATTCCCCAAACCTCTCAGGACCTGAAGTTTGAAAACAATACGTAGGTTTTGAAAAGGAGGCAGAATGTGTTCCAGTTCCTTGTTAATGTGTTTCTTAATTAAGTGCATCAGAAGGAAATTTAGAAGAAATGCATCTTGCGTACATTGACAAGAGGTTACTCACAAGGCTGGATACGTGCGTGGAGAGATGGTGGCTTCAGGAACATAGTAGGTTTATGAGAAATCAGAGTCACCTGGACCAGGAAGCAGATGGACCTGACTTGGGGAGATTCGAGGCTGGCCTTCTCCCCTCCCTCCTCTTCTAAATGAGACAAGAAAAAATGCGACTAAAAAAAAAAAAAAACACTAAACAAAACAACAAAAACCCTTCCAGTTTCAGGGTTTCCAGGGGATATTTGTTTTGATGAGATTTCAGGCCTGATTTTCAAGAATGAAGAGGTACCAATTGTTTATAAAAGTTCCTAAACAAGCATGACCCCTGGCTCTTAGATTTATCTTTTATTTACACAGAGTCTTTTTGTTTTGTTTGTTTTTTGACTCTGAGAATTAAATCCAGAGATATTCCACCTCCTCCAGCTACACCCCCAGCATTTTTTTTTTGTATTAGAGATTGAATTCAGGGACACTCTACCTCCAAGCTAAACTCACAGCCCTTTCTATTTTATTGTTTTTATTTTGAAACAGGGTCTTGCTAAGTTGCTGAGGCTGGCCTTGAGCCTGGGATCCTCCTGTCTCAGCCTCCCAAGTACTGGGATTACAGGCAGGCACCACTGCCCCTGGCTATACAGAGTATTCTTAAAAGCCTGTTACTGAGACAAAGAAGTGTCTGAGAACATTCATGTAAAAGGTGACACGATGCTTTTAGAGCCTACATTTAAAGAAAATCAGTGCATAATATTATAAAACAGATAAGTTGAAGGAGAGGTAGAAGGTTCAAGTCATTGACTTAAACATAGGTTTAATTCAGCATTGTTAGGCATGGGGGAGTGATTCTGAACACAAGACATTGTTGTGGAGGAATGTCCAGTTTGGAGAAGGAAAGTAACTTGTAAAAATACAAATTTCAGCTTTGAGCAGCATTCAGTAGACTAAGGGAACCAGGGCACAGTGGAAGGAGAAGTCACTGCCCCCCTGCTACAGTCTGTCAGGCTTCCCTGAGGAGGTGGCCAAAGTTTGATGTGAAAAAGTTCATCCCTTTGGTCTAGCCTCCATACTAGTGTTTTAGTTATCTGTTGCTATATTGCAAACTACTATGAAATTTAATGGCATAAAATAAAAATAAACATTTATAATCTCATATCATTTTTGTTCTGGTTTGGGGACTCTCAGAAGTCACATTCAATATCGCGCCTGGGCTCCAGCTCTCCAAGGCTGGCCTGGGGTCCAGGACCGGCAACCAAGGCAGCTCCCTCTCATGCTGGCCAGTCTCTACCATGTGCTGTGGGGTGGCCTCCATTCCTCCCCCTACGGGCCTCCCCATACAGCTGCTGGAGACGCTCGCAGCGTGGCATCTGGCCTCCCCACAACCAGTGATCCAAGAAAGAGCTAAATAGAAAAAGCCATGTCTTTTGGGACTTAGCCTCTTCAAAAGTTGCTCTCTATCTTATCCACATTATCCACTGATGGGCCCTATTCCTTTTGGGAGGGAATTGAACAAGGGTAGAAAACCTGGAGGCACGAATCATTGGGTGTCCTCCTGGAGGCTAGCTACCACAAGTAATGATGGCACATAAAACAGGGGCAGTTTATTATTACTATTATTTTTCTTCCTTAGTGATTAAAGGTATGAGTAATGGGGGAAGGTTGGTTCAGTGGTTAGTGAATGTCAGATTTTAGAATTGTCTAAGCCGTGGTTTAAATCTTAGCTCCAGCATTTACTGGCTTTCTGGCTTCTCTGCCCGTTGGAAGATGATAGGAACTAGAAAAGCCACATTTGGATGGAGGGATGGAAGCCACATGTTGAAACAGAATCACCTACTCCAGCTGTCCTGGATCAACTCCCCATGGATTAATATGTAAGAAAGAAGTAAACGTCTTCTGTTCTTAAGCCATTGTATTTTAAGAGTCTCTTTGTTATAAGACCTTGCCTGTACCTTCATATATTTTGTTGGTGCAAAAAGTTGGACCTCTGAATCTAATTTTTACATCTGTAGAGATAGAAATACCAACCTCGCAGGGTTCTTGTGAAGAAAAATGTAATAATGCATGAAAGTGTTTATCCAGTGTCTGGCCCAGAGTTCACACACTTGTCATTGTCACTGTTGTCCTGCTTTGAATTTATGATCAGTGTCAACACACTGGATGAAACAGAAACAGTCAGTGAATGTGGCAGACGTGCGTCCCATCCACCAACGGCCTTGCCCCGGGGAATTTGAAACAATTTCCTTTGGAGACCCTTTTAACGGGAACTTTGGGGAGTTAAATAAACACAGTAGTGGTTTCAGAGAAAGATTATTCAGTAGACTGCTTTGGGCAAAATCTGCCCTGGGCATCTTCTCCTGTCTAGTTTTTGGCTTCCAATTCTGGCAAATAAAAGGGGAGAGGGAGAAAAGAAGGAGGAAGGAAGGAAAGAAGGAAGAGAGGGAAAAGGGAGGAAGGGAGAGAGGGAGGGAAGGGGAGAAAGAAAGAGTTCAGATCAATGTCTCTCAATTCCAAGGATTCCAGAAAGCAGCCACGATAATTCTGCTACTACCCACATTGCATATTTAGTTCTGCATAACATTTTGCTGAGGAAAGTATTTTACTGCCTCAAACAAGTTTGCAAACCACGAAATGAACAAGATGATCTACAAGGCACCGACTGGCTCCATGAATCTCTGCTCACCCAGTCTCTGACACTTCACCTCCTGCTGCAAAGAATCCCCCTACTCCTTATGCTCCCGGCATCGGCCCTTTGTCCCAAATGAACTCACAGAGAGAGCTGGTATTAGAAGTCTGAGGACTTTCCAGCCCAGCTGAATCCATGCTGGTCTGCGCCATGCCATCTAGTGAACAAATCAGGCAGTGACGCTGCCTCCAGCTCCTGTGTGTCCCATGGTGGGTCAGGAATCCTCCTTCCGGATGCGCAGGCAGTTTTTTAAAAAGGAATCAAAACGAAGAACTGAGTTAGAAACCTGAAACGCCATCTCATCCGATGCCCTGGGCCTGAAATGGCTGAAACAATCAAAACTGTCATTTTATTTTCTCCTCTCTTAAAATTACTACTTTTAATTTAACTTCCCTACTGAAGTTTCTCTGGCCGACTCATCATTTTTTTAATCAAAATTAACCACAGAATACATTTGTATGCATTGGCACATAACAGTCGGCTGGCGACATGAGCCACATCCAAATGGAAAAAAAGAAAAGCCCTCCACCCACCACAGGAATCTAGTAGGTGATCGATGGCTATCTAAAATGCCATGCCTGTGTCGGCCAAATCCCTGGCTTCCTGCCCCATGGCTAGTGTTTCATGCCCATGGCCTCAAGCGACTGCCAGTTCCCCTGGCTGGAGATTTCCCCTGGAGGACCAGGGTTTGATGCCAACACTTGTGTGTCCCCTGGATCATCAGGAAGAATCTGGCTTATGAATGAGCCAGCACCTAAGCCAGCACTGGATGCATAGGAAGTCCCAGAGGGCTTGATGACAAAAAGGAAGGACAGAAATAAAAATAAAGAGTTAGCCCTGCTTACTTCATTTCAACAATAATGCACAAGAAACTTAGGGGCTCCTAGCCCAGTTACCAACTTCTATAGCCACAGACACCTGGACTCCCGGCCTGGGGCTAGAGGTTACCATCCATGTCCGGCATGCAGAGTTCATCCCCCCAAAATGAGGAGGGCTCCTTCCTGGATGCTGTTCATTCTCCACTACATTAGGAAATTCATCTTAAGAAAGCACATGCCTTTAGAGTTCACCCCTAGGATTCACATTTTATAAGAAAAAGTTAAAAAAAAAAAAAAACACAGACCCAGAGCTGAATTTTCTTCTTTTGCCTGTGCCCAACTCAACTCCTGTTGGTTTTCATTTATTTCAATGTGTACTTTGGAATCAGAGCCCTCTGTGTTCCCAGTTAACTCCTACCACCTGGGAGATGTTATTTTGAGGGGGGCGGGGATACTGGCTCTTCCCCTTCTCCCACTCTCTCTCTCTACATTGTATAAACAGATTGTTAAAATGGTGGTCTGTGTTGGCAGAGAGTTAGAGAAGAGAGAGCGTGCACGCATGAGCTCTTCTTGCAGGGCTGTTGGCAAGCAAAGGACTTGAGGGAGGTGACTACCTCCAGGCAGAAGCTGCAACCCCAAAATCAGGCAGGGGTTGGTTCCCTAAGCAGCTCCCTCTGTTTGCATCACTTTGGGGGTGAGTCTGATCAAGAGGGATGTGTGATTTCAAAACAGCTGGAAAGCATTACAGGTCAAAAGTTTAAATCAAGTTAAGAACCATTGGAATGTGCAAGCCTCCTGGTTTCTAATCTCTTGTTTCTTCCTCTAATCTGCACAAAATGTCTCAGTCAGGTCTGGTGTCCACCCAGGGGCCCATGAAGATACAGACTGAAGCCAGGGTTGAAGAGGCTGATGGGAAAGATATCTTATTTGTCAATAAAATAAAGGGCCAACCCCAACTGAAAATATAAAGAAGGGACATGTAGAGACAGAACATACTAAGGCTGAAAAGATCATCGCAAATCATTCAAAACCCATCATTAGAAGGGTGGGAAATGGGCCCAGAGAAGTTCATATCTGACTTAATCACACAGCACTTAGCAGTTAACCCACTGGAGGGGCAAACATATTTAGATTGTGCCACATTTCTGCCCCAAACCCAGTGCTTGCCCTTAGAATGATAGGAGATTCCTCTGGCCTTGGATGATGTGGCTTCTGCCCAACTTCTCTCTGGGACAAGACCCAACCTTTGCCACCACCCTCCTGGCACACTGGCCTCTTCTTTGTGCCATATGCAATCGGATAATGATCTCTACCTAGAAATTCATAGCATAAGGCAGTAACCTCTCTTCCTCAGTTCTTGCTTCTTTGTGTGGAAAGAACTCATGCAAAACACACAAATAGGGGAACATAAGAGGTTTATTTAGGAAGTGGGGCACAGTAATCAAAGAAGGTCATGATAAAGGTATTACATTCCAGAGAAAGGGTCAGGTTCTATTCAAGAGAGAGAGTCCAGAAAGTGTGCTTTCCCAGGGTGGGAAATGGCATAGGACAAAGAGGTTATGCTCCAGAGCGTCTGAAGGTGTCCATTTCCAGGAGTGGAAAATGGCATGGAACTTTCCACTTGGAGAGTTTTATTTAGCCTGGAAACCTTTCCTCCTAATGCATATGCATTTGGGAGGTCACTATTTCCTTTCCTTCCACGGCTGAGCACATAGGCGTCTAAGTGAAACCCTGAGGTTCGTTGAAGGAGGTCTCTCAAACAGCGGTTTTAGCTCCTCATCTCTTCTCATGAGGTCTGGTTGAATCTTCTGTTCCATTTCTTTCCCTGTCCTGCTCATCTCTAATCTAACTATCTAACATGTGAATATGAAGTCATTTTCCACTTTTCGGGACTTGTTATGTCTCCTTCCTAGAAGGAATGTCTCCCCTCTGTTCTCCTCTGGTAGCTAAAATTTTGCTTCTGCTTCAAGTCCTCCCTGCTGAACCTGCACAGAGTGAATTCCCAGCCACCTCTCTGGCCAGCTCACTCATGTCCTCCCTAACACCCAACCTCTGACCCTCTGCTTCCTTGGTCCCTCCTCACCATTACCCTTGAGAGTATAAGTGCCTGGGCTGGAAACCTCAGCTGCTGTCTGTCTTGCTAAATATTATGTTCTATAGCCAAACACATGGCACTTGTTCAACACCTATTTGATAAGCCAATTAATCAACCAACCAGTTAGATAATCAATGAATTCAAAGATAGTCTCTTACTATCCTCTTAGTAGCTAAGTACCAGGACATGAAGGAGCTTCAAGATGGCCACAGGTTATTTGAGCAGGGGTAGTCAATGTTTCTCCCCTTGATTCTAGGTGGATTCTGTGACCACTGGGGGAATGTCAGCAGTGGCTCATGCCACTTGCCAAGCCTGGGATTTAAGAGTCTGGAAGGTTCTATTCAGGCCAGTATCTCCAGGAGCCCTCAGGTGCTATGTAAGTAATTTGGCTCTCCTGAGATGATCATTGTCCTGGAGAGGCCACATGAAGGTGTCCAGTAGACAGTCTAACATCACTCACCCTCCAGGCATCTCCCGAAAGGCACAAAGATATTGAGTAAAATCATGTTGGACTCCCTGCCCCATAACAAGGTCAGCCACCAGCTACTTGCTACTGAGAAACCTCGCCCACTGCCCAGCTGAGTTCTGCTAGAATTCCTAACCTACAAAATTGTGCTATGTATTAAAGTGGGGGGGTTGCTTTAAGCTACTCAGTTTCAGGATGGTCTTTCATGCAACAACAGGTAACTGCAAGGGGACTGTGACATTGTGAAAGAATCTGTTTGGTCTTTGTTCCCATTTCCTGAAACATAGTTCCTAAGACCCTTAGACTCTCCTTTGTGATAAGAGTATCATTTGTGTATGCTGATGAATCAGCTGAAGTCTGGGGACCCCTGGTTGTCAGAAAGATCAAGGCTCGGTGAGAGGGTTAGGACTTTCAACCCATCCCCAACCTCCAGGGAAGAGAGAGAGCTGAAGGTCAAGTTGATCTCTCATGACCAAGGAGTCAATCAATCATGCATACATAAGAAAGCTTGCTTAAAACTCCAAAAGGAATAGGTTCAGGAGCTTCCAAATATCCACAGTGGAGGTTCTTGGAGGGTGGCACACCTAGACAAGGCATGGAAGATTCACACCTCTTCCCACATAACCTTGCCCTATGCATCTCTTCGTATGTACCCTTTATAATATGATTTATAATAAACTGATCAATATGTTTTCCTGAGTCCTTTGAGCCACTGTAGTAAATTCATAGAACTCAAGGAGAAGGTCATAGAAGTATCAATATATAGCCAGTAGGTCAGAAGCACAGGTCACAATTTGCACTTTCCACTGGCATCAGAAGTGGGGGGCAGTCTTGTGGGACTGAGCCCTCAACCTGTGGGCTCTATCTCCAGGCAGGTAGCATCAAAACTGAATCAAATTAAAGGACACCTAGCTGATGTCTACTACAGAATCTACTGTAGTATTGCCTGGATGTTTGGGTGACCAGAGGTCACAGAAGTGTTGATCGTTGAATGAGAGAATAGGAACAGCACTAATTGTTACTCCATATGGGACTCTATAGTTAGGTGGTTTGGGGTTCAAATCACAATTTTCACCATTCCTTAGCTAGCTCAGTGACCTTCTTCATGTCAATGTCTTTTTCTTAAACATCAATAGCTAAATCATCTGCAAAAGGGATTCTCTACTCGAAGAGTGATTTGAGGAAAGGAAGCCTATGGCAAGAACCTAGCACAGTGACTGATCAGGGTAGAATCATGCAAACATCTACCTAAGAAGGAATCACTTTAGCCAGAGAAGGAGCATTCCAAAACAAAGCTTAGAGATCATCCCACGGGCTGCACTTACACTGACTCAAGCCACCTGCTGCTATAACCCCAGGTCCAACTGCTTCTGGATCTGCACCAGGACACTGGTAATGACCCATCAACTATAGACTCAGGGACTTTAATCTGCACCAATCATAATTCTTTCAAAATGACTCATGCCTTCTGAAACCCCAACCCTTTATTCCCCTTCAGAATACTCTTCCTGATTTGCCTGAATCATCTCCTAAATTGGAATTCCTAAGACATGGAATAAAGCTCATTTGTATTTTACAGGATCAACTGACTATTGGTTAACACTAGTTATATCAAATAATCAATAGACCTTTAGTTCCTATTGTTTACACTCTGGGTTTTGTTTTGTTTTTGTTTTTGTTTTGTGTGTGATACTGGTGATTGATCTCAGAGATGTTCTATCTCCCAGCTACGCCCCCGCCCTGCCCTTTCTGTTTGGTTGGTTGGGTTTTTGGAAACAGGGTCTAACCAGTTTGCTGAGAGTCTCCCTTGCATTCTCTTTGAGCTACTCAACTAAGTCCAGCTCCTCTTTCAGGTATGAGTCAAAAGGAAACAAAGTACTCAAATTCCACCACTCACTTGCCATCAATTCATCCACCCCATCACCACAGGGAAAAATACAAAACTCATTGTGATTTGAAAAACTCTCCTCCCTGTTTATGTTGGGAGCTTTGTCTCCCACCCCTCTTCCTCTCAAATCTCCTTCTCAGCCCTACATACACACCCACAGTTGTACACTTTACCAAAAAAATGACAGGAAGGAAATGGACAAATATTCCCACGGTGAATATTTCAGGGTAGAAAGATTACAGGCATAGTTGCTTCCTTCCTTGTGATTCATTTTTGTATTTTCTAAATCTTCTACAGCAAACACTTTATTTTCATAAAATGTATAAAAGATCAAAAAACACAGAAAGTGAGAAATTTTTCTACTTGAAAACTCAGACAATATATTCTTTGTCTTCCTCATTCGGATCTGCCTGAATGTCTCTCGTATTGTTGAATGAATGATGGAAAGAAAGAATGAATTAGCTAAAAGTAAAGCAAAGTTCATTAGGTATGTGTAGGCTGGGGTAGCCTGCTTATACACTAAATATACTGGCAAAATTATAAAGCTTGAAAGTTCTGCTTTTTTTCTATTTTTAGTTGTTTGTTTTTAAAGATACTTGCACTTAAGTCTTTTTTAAATGAAGTAATCTTTTTGTGAAATGAATAATTAGTCTGTAATTTATTCTTTAAGGCCAAAATGCTAGCATTTCTTAAAATGGATTTCTCCTTCTGCATCCATGTTTATAAACTAATGACAAGCTCTTAAACATTCATTTAGCAATGAGAAAGTTCCAACACAGGGCGCTATATTCTGCTTAGAGTTCAGTTGAACAGAACATATATATAAATTGTTCATGCCAAAGAGAGATGAGGTCCCCGGGAACACTGAACTACCAAGAACAGATTTGCAACCACAGATCTTCTCTTGGGGCAGCATGGGGACGAACTCTCTGTGTCACAACCTCCCAGGGTTCTGTCCAGGCACAGTGGACAAGCGCCCATTTTCCAGGAAGTTCTTCTGTGCCTCTGCACCCCTGTCAGGTGCCTAGCTTGCTAGATCAGGAGCCTGATATCTCTGATTCTTTCACAAAGGTTCTAAATAGGTTACTAGTTCATGGGCTGGGCTATTTGTGCTCTCCTTGATTCGCCAGCTCAGTGTATCTCGACTCAGTCCTGCTTGTGTGAGATGAATTCAATGAACATGGAAATTGCCTCCCAGCCCTTCACGTCTCCCGTGAGCTCCTGTTTTGGATTCCTTGTGCATTACCAGATATAGGAACCTCTTCAAACATGCCAGTGCCCCTTCCCCATTCCCCCTTCCCCTGTCTCATCCCAGGAGATTTTCGACTCTTTAAGTCATCCCAACAGCCTTCTTTTTTGGTCATTTCTCATCGCTTAAATCTATAAATATTAATTGCAAGCCTCATATTTTAAAATCCCTTTGAGCATATTAACTATTTAGCCACATAAATCAATCCTAAACTAATCTTAGTGGTTCATCATACTTTCACAAGTTCCAGAACTTTCCATTTTAGCTACAGCTCTGCACTGTTTTTGTCAGCAAAGTTATTTAATGAGTTTTCAATCTGTTAGGACCTTCTTTAGATAAAGGGAGCAGAAAGGAAAGGGTAGAGAAAAAGGAAAGGGGGAGAAGAATAGGAAGAAGGAGGTGAAGAGGAAAGAAAGATGGAGAATGGAGGCAAGGAAAAGAGTAGAAACACAGGTAAAAGGGACAAGCCCTGGGGAGACAGGAAGATGGGGGACCTACTTCTGATCTGTTAGCTCTCCGCAGGGGTCCTGAGCAAGTCACTTAACCTCCCTTGGATCAGCCTGACTTAAAGGGTCTCTAGAGCATCCTGCTCACATAATCTATCCTCCTACAGTAAGATCCAGCTTTCTTTCTTCATTAATAGAACATGCTTCTAAAAGCATCCCCACGTAGCACAGGAAAACAGTGATTGCTTTGACCACTCTTCTAAGTATTCATTAAAGCTGGTAAGAGACTCCGAGATTACTATCCTGGTTCTTGGTTCAAGATTCACTGAAGGAGACAGGCTCTGTGGGTGTTGCTTTCCCTGTGTGTTTCTATGCAGCCCACAAAGAGGTCCATTAAGTCTCCAATTATATGAAAACTGGGTAGCTGTCAAAGAAGTTCCTGGGAAATCCTAACAGCATTGGCTGCTTTGCACCAGTCACCCCTAGAGGACACCTAGGAAGGGTAACAGAGTGGTCAGGAGAGTAGGGTGGGACAAGCCAAGGTTCAAAAATTGGCTTCTCTGGTTGTTCAGCATTAAACCAGGTGCCTCACCTCCCTGAGATGCATTTTTTTCTCACCCGTAGAAATGCTACTGTCTATTTCTTAGGATTGTTATCCAGAATAAAAGAGACAGTGCTACAACTCCAGCTTCTCAGAGCCTGACTCACAGTTAATGTGCAATAAATGTGAGCTTTTATTATTACCATATTTCCTCCACTCTGAGACACCATTGATCGGAAGTTGAAGCATCAATTTAATAACTTCTCAAGGGGGGGGGAACAATATATTAAACACACATTCCAATTTTAAGACACCACCATTTCAACAATATTAAAAGGTGAGAAGAAATGTGTCTTAGAAGTCAATGATATATGGTCTTATTGTCATATCTCTGAGCAATTTTAAGTGATTTTCCTGTTTACTTGCCTTTTTTCCTTTTTAGTTCAATTTCCCCAGGAGACTTATAAGTACCATAAGTAAAGAAACATACACAATTTCTTTTCACCATTGTGCTTTCAATGCCTAGGACAGGTACCAAGGGAAGACTTGTTGGATAAGATGGTTCAATGGCATCTTAATATGAGGGGCTATTGATGAAAACCCCACTAATATTGCCAGTGGCTCACATAATGAGACTGTCCCTCATGTCTTTGAAAATCTATGCAACTTAGTTCCCCATGAACCTTGGGAGAACGGTTGGTTTGTTTGAGTACATGTTTGTTGAGGATTAGAATTTTCCTTGACCTATACACAAAAGGAATGAGATAAAAGTGGCCAAGAAATGCAGAGCATCCACCATAAACCCTGACACCAAAGAAATAGCCATGAACCACACTTGAAACTGAACACAAAGCAAGGGATGGCATTGGCCCTAGTCATCTTGAAATACACTGGACAGTCTGAATGCCCTTAGGGGACTGTAGCCATTGGTTAGACATTCATAAGTATCTCCTTATAGAATCAACTAAAATTTCTCCCCTTCAATTTAGCAACCAGAAAAATAAACTGTGAAGTCATCTCCCAAGTGCAAAAGTCTTTTAGTTGCCCATTTGTAAATCAAAACATTCACTTCTTCAATCAGTAAGCATTTATTGAGGGCTTACTACATGCCAGGGGTATGCAGGTGCTGGAGATAAGAAGCCATGTAGAATAGCCTAGAGAATAGTACAGGCTAATGAGAGAGATTCCCTCGTATAGAAATAATTGTTCCATATCAGGTAGGAAGCTGCATCGACTCAGGGCTGTAGGTTCCAAGATGAAGAGCAAGGATGATTTCACAGAAGACAGTGTCAGTCCTGTGGTAGTGACTGGATGTGGGAATCTCAGGTCTTGCATTGCTCCAGCCATTTCAGAAAACTCCCTGCAGCAAAAACCACATCCTAGGCCAGGGGGCCTGTCGGAATCCAGGAAATACTCTGAGGCTGTGTTGAAAGTGAGATGGCTTCTCATGGAAAGAAAGCAAAGTTTACACACTCACGCGCCTAGAGGATTGGTATAATTACATAAATAAAAGTTGCTTTTAACTTATTAGAAAACAGCATTTCTCAAATAGTTAGCATTAACAAGAAATTGGGTCCGCTTCTCCTAACCGCGTGGAACTTATTTGACAAGAGGCTGCTCCAGGGTTGATGAGGATGAAGACAATTTATCAGAGGGCCATGAAGCAGCCTTATTATGAGAATAAGGCACAAGAGGGAGTAAGTAGTGGAGATAGCTATAAGCCCAGTTCTCAGAGCCAGCACTGGACTGAATGGGGTGGACAACACAGTGAGTCCCAGGAGGTTGGACTAGGCTGCATAGAGACCGGAGCAGGACGTGTGTAGAAAACTGATGGCCCTGGCTGTTCTTCAACCATGAGAAAAAAAATTACATAGGGACAAAAAGGGAGGAAGGTCATGCCAGGCTGAGAGAGAGCTGGAGTTGCAAAGGGGTTTGTCTAATAAGGCACAAGCACACAGAGATGAGGTTGGTGATAAGTGGGAACTATCAGCAGGAGCTTGTTCAAGGTGATGCTGATTGTTTCAAGAACTCAGAGTTGTGTTGTTTTAGTTCATGAAATAGTTTGGATCTTGAATGTCCCCCAAAGGCCCATGTGGTAGAGGAGTGGCTCCCAGTCTGTGGTGCTATTGAGAGGTGGTGGAACCTTTAAGAGGTGGGGCCTAATGGAAGGAAGTTAGGTTATTTGTAGATATGACTTTGAAGGAGATATTGGGACCCTAACCCCTTCCTCTTTCTCTCTTTCATTTCTGTCCATGAGGTAAATAGCTTTCTTCCACCTTTACTCCCGCCATGATATATTTTTTTGCCACAGGCCCAAAGGGCAGTGGAGCCAACCAATAACGATTGACATTTCCAAAAACTGTGAGTCAAAGCAAACCTTTCCCATTTTTAAGTTGAATTTTCAGGTATTTGTTACAGTATTAGAAAGCTGACTCATAGGTTTGTTTTTAGTTGGCATTAAGGAGCCTGAAAGTTTTGAGCAGGGAAGTGCTACACACTAATGTGTGTTTCAGGAAGACTGAGGTTCAGCTGGGAGAGATGAGTTACTGATAGGAGTTATTGCAGTAGTTCAGCCAGTGGATAGCAGGGCCAGACATCATACACTCAGGACGTGGATGGAGGGGCTTTGGAGATCAACTGGACAAGGAAGAAGAGAGTAAGAAAAACACTGTGTTCTGCAAGTGTTAGAAATAAGAACATGATTCCTTTATGTTCAATAGAAGGTACCAGAGTACTCACAGCAGTACTATTCATAATGTCCAGGAGCACATGACCCAGTGTCCATGATACAACAGAATATCATATGGCTAAGTGATGTCACATGCATCAGCATGGGTGAACTGTGCAAACATACTGCTAAGTGAAGGAAACAAGAGCCCTCCATATACCTGAAAAAAAAGTACATACTGTATTATTCCATCATATTAAGTGAGTCAGGGATCCCGCAGCATTTCTAGAAGACTTCTGGGGTTCTGGTTCTACATTCTGGCTACCTGAAAGTGTTCACTATGTGATAATCCATCCAGTTGCACACATATTATCTGTATGTATTCTTATGCAAATATATTACACTCAAATTTCTTTTACAGAGAAGTAGCCTTATTTATACAGGGAGCAGACTCTCCTCTCTAATGTGGGTGGACCTCCTTTAATCAACTGAAGACCTGAATAGAACAAAAAGGCTGAGTAAGAAGGATCATCTGCCTGACTGCATGAGCTGGATCATCAGTCTTCTCCTGCCCTTGGACTGGAATTGACATCGTCAACTCTCCTGGTTCTCAGGCCTTCAGACTCAGATGGTATAGCTGGAACTATACCATCAGCTCTCTTGGGACTCCAGCTTGTCAATTGCAAATCTTGAGATTTAAGATTTCTCTTAATCACATGAGCCAATTCTTTATTTTATATACAGTGGGTCCTCCATCTCAACAGGTTCTGCACCTGAGGATTCAACCAATTGCAGAATAAAAACATTCGGAAAAAAAAAGCATTTATGTTGAACATGTATAGACGTTTCCTTGTCATTGTTCTCTAAATAATACACTATACTTATTTGTGTATTTACATTGTTTTAGGTATTGTAAGTCATCTAGAGATACAGGATATGGGAAGATAGGTGTGGCTTATATGCAAATACCATGCCATTTTATATAAGGGACTTGAGCACCCACAGATTTGGGTATGTATGGGGGTTCCTGGAACTAGTCTCCCCATGAATACTGAGAGGCAACACAGTGTCTGTTGCCCAATTTTAAAGCAATTTCAGTAATAGTAACAACAATAATGTCTTCTATTTTGAAATGCCAATCCTGTGTGCTAGAAAGAAACTGGTAGGTGCTGACAGCAACTGGTGAGAACGATTCTAAACTCCCATTTTATAGATAGGGAATTGGGGGCATTGAGGTTAATTAACATGCCTAAAGCCACCATCAGTCTTAAGGAACAGAGCAGGATGGGGATCCGGGAACCTCTGCATTATATTGCCTCATGATTCCACAAGAGTATTTTAAGAGATGTGAGCATGGTCATCCTACTTTGGGCATTAAATCTGCTAGGTCTATATGACCTCACTTTTCTAGAATAAGCCAGATTTCTCACCACATACCTCCAAATATTTGACTTATCCATGGACTCAGCACTGTGCTTTCTCCACAATCCCAGAAATCTGTAACAGCACGTACCTTTCTTATGAGATTTTCAATCAAGCAAATGAATTCAACCCAGATAAGCAAACACATTTCGGATAGAACAGTCACTTTTTAAAATCAGTTTCTGTATTTCCTATGTAAACCGGCAGACCAGAGGTACTATTTCTGAAAGCATTTTGTACTGGAAGTTTTTACCTGAGTGCTATTTAGTATTATCATTATCATCCTTGTTATTAATAATAGTGATTTACAGAGTGGTTTGAGGAGGCACTGCTATTTAGAGATGAGGCGCACAGCCTGATGTGATACTTAAACCAGCAAATAGAATAGGAAGAGGAGAAGGCAAGGGGAGAAATTAAAACAGACAGTTCTATCTTGGGCAGACATCTACCTTCAGGGACCAAGAAGCAAGTAATATGAAGGAAAGATTCAGCAAAAAGAGAAACTAAGAACAAACATTCCCTCTATCAGCGCATGAGATGTGGTTTGCTGAAACTTACTGAGCCTAGCCAAAGGCTGCAGCAACTTGGCGGATAAACTTTTGACAGGTAGATATCCCAAAAGAGGTTTTAAAACAATTTTACAAATAAGATTGTACATGACCTTCACAAGAATGCAAAGAGCTGGACAGGAGTGGCATTATTTTACACCTTTGCCCCTATCCTGTTAGTGGAGGCATTGAAATCTACCCAGCAGGGCACCCTGTGACAACATCACAAAAGGCCAGCCCCACCCTTCTACCCTGTAAAAGTACTGGGCGCAGTGGTGCATACCTGTAATCCCAAAGACTGGGAGACTGTACCAGGATGATTGCAAACTCAAACTCTAGGGCAGCCTGGGCAACTTAGGGTGACCTTGTCTCAAAATAAAACAACAAAAAGGGCTGGGGATATAGCTCGGTGGTAGAGCACCCCTGAATTCAATCCCCAGTGTCACAATAAATGAATAAATAACTAAATAAATAGTACTAATGGAGGAAAATGATCTCTGGGGCCATTTTGTCTGGCAGTTTATAGACGGTGCTATTAAATCAATTCATAAATCTCATGAACTATTCAAATTCCTGGGCCCCACCCTAGACCTGGATAGGAAGCAGGAATTTGTACTTAAAAAACAAAACTGTGCAAAGAAATAAGCATAAGTATAAAAGATGAACTGGGGTCTGCAGAGTAATAGACTCACGTGGAGTGTCACAGAAGATGAATAACCTGAAAACACTTATGAACATCCCAGTGAGCATCCAAAATAGCAAGGAGGAACAGAAAATCCTGACAGCTTAGAGAGAAGAAAGGAGTTATCTTCAATGGGGCGGTAATCAGATTCACATCCGTACTCACCCTTCGAAGGAAAATGTATTTCAATTATATACCTTGCCAACATACATATAAGTACATTAATGTTTCCGCAAAGAATATTTTCTGCAAAACAACAATAACGTTGAGAACATACTTCAGCCAAATGAAAAAGGAATCCAAGAAAAATAGAAAAGGTGTCCAGGACCTTGAAGGAAAAATGGAAACTAAACCCAGAGGGGAATCAAATGAAATCTCAGGATGACAAGTGGGTAGCAGAAAAGTCATCAGTCCAAATGGGGACAGGAAGTCGAGAGGTGCCAGGAATAGCATCTTCAAGAGGAAAGCCGACTCTGTCATTTAATTTGTATGATGAAGAAGCCGGAACTTCTTAATGGGAAGATAAAGGCATAGATTTTCTATCAGTAAGAAAAAATAAAGGGGCAACCTGGAAAACATAACAAAATCCTCATAAAAAGCCTAGGCTATATATGAAAAAGTAGAATGCAGCATATTTTCAATGAACTAATTGGATAAAAGTAAAAAAGAGCTTTTTGAGGGATTTTTTTGTTTCGTTTTGTTTTAAGTTACCGACATAGAGAAAGCATACAAATAGAAAGCATTATTACCTTTAGTATTATAATATTAAAGTATAGCAAATGGTAGTTCATTTCCCATGCAATGGTGACTATTAAAGTTAGCCTCTTAACAAAACGTAGATGACTAAATTGGAACTAAATAACATAAAATAAATATAAAAAAGGGGAAACAATAGAATAGCTAACAGAGAAAGAGTGGTAGGAAAGAGAGATTGTGGGAGATTGTGCATTCTTTCTCCTAAGATGGAAGTAACCAGATACTGTATAAAGTAAATAGACTAAGCAATAAAGGGTTTTGCACGTATTTATAGAACTTTAAATAACGTGATCAATAAATATTTGAATCAATTTTAATTTATTATTTAATTTTCATTAGCTAGGTAAATGTATTTACATATTTGTTATACATATTATAAGCATTTATATCTATTTTATATTACATTAACAATTGGTTATGACAGTATTTATGATTATTAATCAATAAATTTAATTTTAAAAAATAAAACAAGCACTAAACAGGATATGTATCCATATATGTATCAGGTGGCAGGTGGTGGAGAGAGAAGGGAAAAGGAGCACTAAGTCATGACTGCTGCTGTCTGCAGGGGTCTTAACTATGTGCCAGGCACTGAGTTCTTCATAGTATCTCACTTAATCCTCAGACAACACCAAAGTTTAAGCACCATTATAATTATTATGATCATTTTTCAGATTAGGCATTTGAGGCAGAGAAAGACTAAGTACCTCCCCAGGCGGGTCCCCTCCTTGGCTGATACCCTCCTTAC
Source organism: Glis glis (assembly GCA_004027185.1). NCBI lineage: Eukaryota > Metazoa > Chordata > Mammalia > Rodentia > Gliridae > Glis > Glis glis. The sequence continues at coordinate 26,275 of PVJS01016797.1, forward strand.
CTCTAACAGTGCTCGTCTCTCACAGTGGGGACTTAGTCACAGCGATTTACATCTTTGATGTAACGTTAGGGTAGCAAATGCCAAAGGAAAAAATAACAACAGTAGTGGATGAACAATGTCCCACAAAAACGTCACGTCTACCCAGAACCTCAGAATGTGACCTTACTTGGAAAGTCTTTGCAGATGTGGTTAGTTAAAACAAGGTCACAATGGATTACGTAGGTCCTAAATCTGATGACTGATGTCTTATAAGAAGAGGAAGAGACACACAAAGACAAACAAAGAAAAACCCACGTGACAACTGCTGCAGAGATTGGAGTGATCTAGCTTCTAAACAAGGGCCAGAGATTGGTAGGAGCCATTAGAAGCCAGAAAGAGGCAAAAGAGAATTCTCTAGAACCTTAGAGGCGGTGTGGCCCTGTGGGCACCTCTAGTTGATGCTCCTGGCCTCCAGAAGTATGAAAGAAAGAATATCTTGTGTTTCATGCCAACAGCTTGTAGAAATTTTTTACAACAGTTCTAGGAAACTGAAATAACAACTAACCAAAAACTTAAAATAGACACGGTCAAAATGAGTAAAAGAAGGGAGAATTTTACTTCGTACTTGAAGGCTGTCTGTATCTTTTGCTTTTAAAGACAAAACATCATACCAGGCATGGTGGCGCATGCTTGTAATCCCAGTACTTGGGAAGCTGAGATAGGAGGATCCAAGTTCGCGACCAGCCTCAGCTACTTAGTGAGGCCCTCCACAACTTAGTGAGACCTTTTTCAAAAATAAAGAATAAAAAAGTAGGGCTGGGGGTGTAGCTCGGAGGTAGAATGCCCCTGGGTTCAATCCCCTTTTTGTTAAAGACAAAACATGAGTGCACAGACTCTAAGGCAGCCTCCTGGTCTTCACGTCATGTGTTATTTCTTCTTTGGGGGTATGGGCAACCACATACTTTGAAACAATAGACCACAGCAAAGGTGGCCAGATATCTCCTCCATGATTGCCTTATATGAGACTGGCATGCCCATTACACTGAACTCTCTCCCCCTTTCTGGTTGTCTCCTTTGATCAATCAATCCAGGGGTCAAGATGGGGAGGATCACATGGTAAGAGGTGAGGAGGCCCACATGGCCAGAGGCTGGCCTCCCTGCCATGTGGGCCTCCCCATCTTGACCCCTGGCTTGATCAAGGGAGATGGCCAGGAATGGAGAAAGTCTTGTCACAATGGCATGACAGGGAATGCCCCTGGGAACTGAGGGTGGCCTCCCACCCACAGTCAGCAAGAACCTGAGACCCTCATTTTAACAAACACTACAAAGAACTGAATTCTGCCCACAAACACAGGAGCTTGGAAGCTCAGAACCTTTCCCAGCCCAGCCTCAGAGGAGACTGCAGCCCCATCCAATACCTTGCATCCCCCTGAAACCCCAAAACAGAGGACTCAGCTAATCTGTGAACAAACTTCTGCCCACAGAAACCGAGATAATAAAGGCATGCTGTTAACAGCCACTAAATTTTGATATTGTTACTCACTAATAACTTAATAATGTTCTCCTACAATTAAGAATAACGATACTAGGAATGCATTGACTTTTTTTTCAATTAGTAATTTTTTTCTTCACTTAAGAATAAATTTAAGAAGGCAAACTATTCTGATGAGCAGTCACTTTGGGAACAATTTCCTCGTTAAACAAATAAGGAAACCAAGTCATAGAGAGGTTCGGCAATGCGGGCAGGTTCACACGGGTGGTTAATAACTGAAACTTCATTGACACACACGTATCCCCAGTGACCTTCCCTTTTCTGGCTCATTGCTGCCTACAGAATGACAATTGTAATTTTTAAAAAAATAAAAAAGCAAAGAGCAAGATAATTACTCAAATCAAGGGCAAAGACTCACAGTTTTGTCTCAGATTATATTCATGGTAAGCACTGTTCCCAATATTTCCCCCCAGTGCCTGGGAGGGTAGATGTGTTAAACAGGGACTTATTAGGCAATTTTTTTTGACAGCTGCTGCATTTGCAATTACTGGAGTATAATTTTTTTTCTTCTGAATTGCTCCAGATTTGTTTTTGTCTGAGCTGAGGTGGAAAATTGAGAAATAGCGGATTCAACAATAATTGACTTTATTAGGAAAATGAATGTATTACACGGGCTGTATATTAAAAACTCATTGCTTTTATATTGGCCTTGAACACTGTACCCTCCTTTAATGGTTCCCTAGTCTCCGGTGTTTCCCCTACTTTACTGTTCCCATCAGCTTTATGTTCCTCGTTCCCTGTCAGGCAGAGGAAATAAATGGTTAAAAATCTAAGTGCTCATCAGACACAAGCCAGAGTTCATAAATGAAAGTGGGCAGCCTTGGGTAATTTAAGATATTGCTGTGAGCTGGTGTTGCCAAAACGATGCACTTATTGAACCATAAACAAAAGCAATTAAGATGAGATGTTGATTACTGAGAAGAAAAGCTCCCGAGAAGCACAGCCACCAAGGGAGTCGCATTTGCATAAGCGACTCTGGAACCCTGGGATGTCCAGGAAGGTTTGCAGGTATCCTTACCCAAGCCTCATGGGAAAGTCCTGAGAAGACCCCTGGAACATTTTGCACAGAACATCACAACTCCCAGGCAAAGGGGGGAGACAAAGGCTGACTTTTCTTTATGGCACAGCCAGGATGGAAAGGAAATCCCTTTGAGGCAGATGGAAGGCCTTAAGACACACAGGAAACCCAAAACAGAATGCAACGCCATTGAATTCTACCTAGAAAAGCATCCGCCTCAGACAGGTGTTGGAAAACCCACTGGAGAAGGCCAAGGAACAGAGAAAACAAAAGAGACCTCCTGGAGCTACCCTGAATGGCTGGACCCTCCAAGCTTGCCAAAAAGCAGCTGTGATTTGAAGAGCCAAGCAACAGAAGACTGGATCAACAGCTGGCCAAGTGTGGGCTGATGCCTGGCCTCAGAAGCCCCATGGACCACCAAAGCAAGAATGTTTCTGAGTTGCTGCAGAGAAGAAAAAGGTGCAGGGGTTGAGATAAACCTGGAAACAAAACCAGACAACAGATTGGGACAAATACCATAGCAATAAACCACCTCCCATGCCACCCAGGCTGGCCCCTTCTGCATGAGTCATGAAAACAGTGGAAATCTCTGAACATGATGAAGAGAGGCAGTCCTGATCCTGGAGATTGTACCCAGACATCTCCAAGAAGGAGACACAGGGTAGGTGCTCAACAGCTGTTTATGAGGGGGAAGAGAGAGAAAACAAGGAGTGAATGGATGCACAGAGGGGATGAATGAGTGCAAACATCACTGAAACTGAAGTCTGAAGTTAAGGTCAAGACTGACCTTTAGAGACGCCTTGAAGAGGCAGAGAAAGTGGAAAGATCAGGCTTGGGCAAAGTGCCCTGAGACACATCTTAAGCAATGAACAGGAGCAAGACAGACAGGAGAAGAAAAATGAGCACCCAGCCAGACAGATGATGTTGGGTCAACTCAATCCTTCCCGGGCTGTCTGGAGAAACTCCACAGGCACATGTTGCAGCATGCTGATCAGCCAGAGGAAGCAATGATTGGCATCTGTGCACCCAACACCTGTGAGCAGATGACATGCAGGGAGACAGGTCCAAATATCACCAGCCAAAGGCCAGAGCACCTCGCGGCCTGACTGGGGCCACTCCAACAGCTGGGGTGACCATCAGACCCATGCAATCACCCTGTGAATTGGACTGAATTTCATTACAAGTGGCCAGTTCACTTAACCAGGAGCCATCCCTGTGTTACATTAAAAAGGCATAGAAACCCAGAGAAAGGAAATTAATGTATAGAGACCACCTATTTCATACCAGACTCTACTAAGAACATAACATCATCTTGTTGAATAGTCAGCAAATTGTTAAATAGGGCTTATTAGCCCTACTTAATCAATAAAGAATCTAGCATTCAGGTAAATTAGTAGAAATGTACATATGTGGTGAGAGAGGGAACCAGGATCAAATCGTGATTTCTTTAGCCATGGAAGTTCTGTTCTTTCTACTACTCTATACTTTTGACATTAACTTCAAGAGACAAAAAGATATTCAGAGTGAGATATTTTCCAAGACAAAGAGACAGAGACAGGTGGAGGAGTTCCAAGTGTTTCTTTGACTATTGTTATTGCTGTTTTGCAGTTGAAAGAGGAATAATTCATGGGGAAAGATGGAAAATAAGATGACATGCAGGGATATCAAGAAGAGAAAGATGTGTCATTTCTGGTGTTGGGCTTCTACTCCACCCACAGTTCCATGACTGATGGAGAGGCTGAAGTCATAAGGCTGAGGGGCCAGTCATTGTGTTCCTGGTAGAATGAAAGTCCTAGAAAGTAAAATAGATTATATAGAGAGACAAGGAAAACTCTGATACATTGTGCTAGTGAGGCAAGGCATTCAGCGGCCCAGAATTCATTCAACAAACATCACTGAATGTCTGATGTCTGCTGCACTCATCCCTGTGAATACAGAAGCCCAAGGGAGAGGTTCTATCCACACAGCAGTCAGATTCCAGGAAACACACATGGAGAGACATCAGCAATGTTGCAAGATGAAGCTCTCTTCAGGGTAACGTAGCTTCCAAGACCAAGTTTGTAGGATGCCTGTGATTTAATTCATTTATTCAATAACCATCTATTGAATGGCAACATAGGGATGGACTATTGCAGGTTCTAGGGATAAATCAGTAAACAAAATGACAATAAAATCTCTGATCTCCTTGGGCTCAGATCCTAGGGAAATATAGTCTGTTTCTCTCTAGTCTTATCATGTTTCTTCTCCACATTTCTATCAAAATAATATTGTTGACTCCCTCCCCAGAGAAGTGAGCCATGGGGATGGAAGAGAGAGTTTTTATACACAGGGAGCCATAGATCCAAAACCTGAATTTGTCACATCCTAAGAGATCATCAAAAATGAAAAAGTTGCAAGGATGTTTCCTTGATTAAAACATAGGAGAAAATGATATTTTTATTGAAGGGATATTAGAAGAGTTAATTTGAGAATACTAAATCGGGTAGCCTGACACTGAAAATACGAATATCTCCTCATTAGGTCAGATTATCTTGGCCTATGTTCTGGTGCTATAACAGAATACCTGAGATTAGATCATTTAGAAAGAAAAGAAGTTCATTTAGATCACAGTTTCAGTGGCTAAGATGTTCAAGGTCAGGAAGCCACATCTGGTAAGGAATCCATGCTGCATTAACTCATGGCAAAAAGCAGAAGCAGGTGTGGACAAAAGAGAAAGAACACAGTGGCAGCCTTGCTTTATAACAATACGGTATTGTGGTAACTTATCCAGTTCCACAAGAGAGAACTCACATAAGAAAGTCGTTAATTCATTCAGAAGGGCTCTGTCCCCAACTTCCCCAACACTGCTAGGGTAGGGTACTCCTCCCAAGACAGCCACATGGTAATCAAATTTCAACATGAGTTTCAGAGCAGACCCACCTCTTCAAACCATAGCACTGTGTATAACTGCTTGTCAACCATGAGTCCCTGCTTCTAGCTCTAACCCTGTCCCCACAGCAGGCCCCAAATACTGTGGACATATGCAATACTTATGTTATACAATTACAGAACATAGAAAATTCCAAGTCATTAACTGCAAAAAAAAAAAAAAAGAGAGAAAGGAAGGAGCCAGGTATGGTGTCACATGCCTGTAATCCCAGTACTTGGGAGGCTGAGACAGGAGGATTGCAGGTTTGAGGACAGTCTCAGCAATGTAGCAAGACTCTCAGCAACCTAGCAAGACTTTGCTTCAGAAACAGAAAATAAAAGGGCTGGGGTGTAGCACAGAGGTAGAATTCCTCTGGGTTCAATTCCCAGTACAGAAAGAGAGAGAGAGAGAGAGAGAGAGAGAGAGAGAGAAGGAAGAAGGGAGGGGAGGGAGGGGAGGGAGGGAGGGAGGAAGGAAGGAAGGAAGGAAGGAAGGAAGGAAGGAAGAAAGAAAGGAAGGAAGGAAGGGTAGAAGCAGGGAGAACAAAATGAAGTATTAATGTGATTAGAGACAAGGAGTCCCTTTGCTGGGTGTGTGATGAAATGGACCAGGAGGAGATACTTTGGAGGAATTTCTGGGAAGTCCTCATCTACTGATGAGATACCATGGCTGAAAGAAAGGGAAGCATCAAGCATTGTCTGGTTTCTGATTAGGTCTACTGGGTGGGAAGCATAGCTACCAATCAAGATGCAGGAGGAGTCAGGCCAGAGGGCATGTTCAATGTGACATGCCCGAAGGATATCCAGGAGATGAGAGCAACTAGAAGTTAAATATAAAACTCTGTACTTCGTAGGAGAAGCTGGGCAGGAGATCAAGACGTGGGAGTCGTTGGAAAGGAGGTAGTGTGTGTTACCATGAGAGTCAATGAGCTGACCCAGGGGATGTTAATAGAGTAAGAGGAAGAAGTTGAGAGAAGAAGACCAGATTACTGCTGTTTAAAAGTGGACACGAATGTGAAGTCAATGGAGTAGATGTAGAACAGGCACAGGGAACTGGGGGCCCAGAAACACTGGGGCCAAACTGGTCCAACACCTATGATGGGCGTTTGCATCGGGGCCAAGGACAGAGGGAGCCTGCCAAGCCTCTCCTCCACTTGTACCAGCAGTTAGGATGAGCCTGCCAATAACTCCCTGAGACACACTTTCTCCAAGGGAGTGCAGAGAGAGCACTCTATGAATATCAAAAATAGTCATAAGCTTTGGCTGAAGCAATGGTGCTTTGGAGAGGGCCTGGGCCCAGAAAGGTAAGGTGTTCGAGCAATGACTGAGATCTCACCCGAGACAGGAAGCTTTAAAGATGAAGAGCATGTATTTGGTTTCCTTGGACTTTCTGAGTGATTCATTCTTCCCCTCCTCTGTGAGGTGGAAAGGCTCTCGAAAGAAATCCTCCCCGGTTATAAATTCTCTCAGTTCCTTCTTAACCAGTCAGGGAAGATTGATGGGCTAAGCTGGTTGATACAGAAGCAATTGGGACTATCATTATTTGCCTTGTATTTATCTGCATTTATGTTAATGGCTTTGTTCTTGATCAGAGCAGCCATGAAACTAAGGGAAATGTTTATTGCACTCAAAGTTTTCCTGTGATGAATTATGTGGGAGTCACAGAATAGCCAATGCACGTAATATGTAGAAAACATTGCCTATATTTATTTCTTTTTTTTTCTGCTTCTGATCCCAACATCGCAGGTTTCTTGCATACTTTAGACCAAATGAACTCAATTTTTCATATTCTGCTTTGTCATCTGATTGATTTAATGCTTCTTGTGGTCAGACTTTGCAGAGAAAAAGAACATGCATATGATTTCTCTCTCTGTCATGCTCTCTCTTGCTTGTTCTGTTTTCAAAGGGCAATTTCATAAAATCACAGGGCTGGAAGGGACCTTTGTGCATTTTTTTCCTAACTCCTCACCGCATGGAAGCACTTGGGAGAAAAGGAGGAAAAGAAAGAAGTAACTTCTTTGAGATCTTTTAGAGGTCAGGCTACGTCACTTGCCTGACTTGGATATCTCCTGTTTAATCTTCATAAAACCATTATGCCCACACTGGAGATGAGGACACGGAGGCTTGAAGAATGTCAGCCACAGGTGGGAAACTACTGCTTGCAGCCCTAGTCGAGCCTGGCATTTGTTTTTGTAAATAACGTTTTCTCAGATCACAACCAAGCTCATTCATTTACATATCATTTATGGCTGCAATGGCAAAGTTGAGTAGCTGCAACCAAGATCATCTGGACTACAAAGCCTAAAACATTTATTCTCTGGGCCTTAACAGAAATAGTTTGCTGACTCTTAATATAGGAAGATTATTATGTCCACAGACAGGCATATATTTGAGTCTGTTTTCTGTTGTTACAACAGAATACCAGAAGCTGGGAGGTGTATAAAGAAAAGAGGTTTGTTTATTAAGGTCATGGTTCTGGAGGTTCAAGAGCATGGTGCAACTTCTGCTTAGCTCTGGAAAGGGCCTCATTGCAGATGGCATCACAACGGTAGCAGCACATGCAGAAGAGATCACGTGGCAAGATAGGAAACATGAGAGGGATTCAGGACCAGGCTTGTTCTTTCATATAAACTTGCTCTCATGAGAAATAACTCAATGAGACCAGCATTAATCCCTTCTGTGATGCCTCCAATGACCATCTACTAGGCTCTACCTTTTAAAGGCTCTACCATCTTTTAATACCACCACATTGAGGACCAAGCCTCCAGCCCATGAGCCCTTAGGGGGAAACCATATCCAGACCATTGCAGCATAGGACTGTGATAGCCAGGCCTGGATCTCTCAGTCCAAATCCTCTGATCTTTCTACCACTTATTGCTACACTCATTCACACTGTCCATTCCAGAGGAAGGATTCACTCAGGTGATCCCTCCAGTGCATTCTCACCCCAAAAGGGACAAAATCACCTTCTTACAAGCCAATAAGGCTTCCTGCAGCAAATTACAGGCAGCAACGAGGGTCTATGTGCTATGTGCATGGAAGTCATTTAAGAAAGAGAAAGTCCTGTATGCTTCACATAACGGTGTGTGGTCTTTTCTGTTTTTGCAGAAAGGAAGCCAGAATGGAGATTAGTTTAAACAGAACCCTATCTCGTTTATCAAGGAAGGTTTCCTGGAAGAGGTAGAATTTGATATAAGTTATTCATGTCATGGGTCACATACATTTTTCAAAAAGCTTCTGAAGGAGACGTAAAAGGGTGAAAAGTGATTTTGAAGACTGTGAACCATTCAGAAGAGTGATGCTAAGGAAGGCAAGCAAAGGTGAGGATGTTAGAAACAGCTATTTACTGAACATCTATTCCGTGTCATGGGATTTACATGAAGTTAAAGTTTATGTAATTCTCTTTTGATCCACAGGAGTTCTGAAATGGGAGGTAATTTTGTAGTGTGAAGAGAAAGAAACCCAGAAATTTGAGACTTGCCCAAGATCCCTAATACACACAGGATTTAAATCCGGATCTACAAGCAAAGTCCTCTCTTTTTCCCATACGCCACTTCTTCAATGAAGCCAGTAGATCAAGATGTATCTCTGAGTACTGGCCCCCAGGATATTGTTCAGGTTTTCTTAGGGTTAACTTTTCTTAGAAACGAAATAAATTTACATGAACAGGAGCCAATCAGAGGCAGAGTTTGGTCCTGATGGGAATTGGAAGTCTGAAGATGAGAGGAAAGGGAGTATGCCAGATGAAGGATGGGAGAAGCAGGGGCTGGAGGGGGACTGGAATGGGGAGAAAAGACTTTGAGTGGAGCCTCCCTGGCCTGGGAGACTCATGAGCATCAGTCAGAGCTGATTGGGCTGATTCGGAGACCGAAGAGAGACCACACAAGGAAGAAATGTGTTGGAAAGAAAGAAGAGCTGGGCATGGTAGCACATGCCTGTAATTCCAGTACTTGGGAGGCTGAGACAGGAGGATTACAGGCTCAAGCTCAGCCTCAGCAATATAGTGAGACTCTCAGCAATCTAGCAAGAACTTGTCACAGAATAATAAAAATGGGCCGGGGGTATAGCTTGGAGGTAGAGTCCCCCTGGGCTCCATCCCCAGTAAGGAGGAGAAGGAGGAAAGGAAGAGGAAAAGGAAGAGGAAGAGGAAGAGGAAAAAGAAGAAGAAGAAGAAGAAGAAGAAGAAGAAGAGGAGGAGGAGGAGGAGGAGGAGGAGGAGGAGGAGGAAGAAGAAGTCCATCCGTGGAGGTCAAGTCCATTAGGCATCAGAGGAGAGACCCATCTGACCCTGGGATTGGGTCTGAGATGAGTTCTCTACAACATGGGTCTGACGATTTGAGGGATTGCAGAGCACCAGGCAAAGAAAGGATTTATGGGTCATTTGGTCTGATCTTTCATTTAATCCTGACATTCTACAGCATCCACCACTAGGAATATCGGCCATGCTTGATCATCTTTCATGACGAGGAGCCTAGTTCCTCCAGCACCAGATAGCTGCGGTTAAGACAAGTGATATCCCTGTGACTTATACCAATCAATCCCAATTCTGCTCCCAAAATAACAGATAAGAAAATCTACTCTTACATGGAAAATGTCTTAAAATATACAGTTAGTATAGACCCTGAAGATCATCCTCCCCAAGTGAAAAACAAAAGTCATCACTTATAGATGCTCATCACTTATTATCACCCTACAGGGAGCTTTGAATGTTGTCTCATATGCCTATGATCTTTTCGTTATTAGTTCCACATTACAAGAGACAAAACTGAGGCTCAGAGAATATGAGCACGTTCCTTATGCTAGCTTCACAAAGGAGAGAAAGATACAGAATTCCTACACAGCTCATCTTTGAACTCCACGTGGTTTCTTACACCAGAATTTTGAGCTCCCTCAGCACTATGATAACTGTACTAGGGACTAAAAAAAAGAAGAAAAAATATTTTTTTTATTCTTTTAATTTTGTCATTATATTGACAGGAGAAAAAGTAAATTTTAGGGTCTGGGGGTATAGTGAGTAGTTGAACACGTTCTTAGTGTGTATAAGGACCTGGATTCAATATCAGGTCAGCAATATTCAGCACCAAAAAACACATAAATAAATTTTAAAAAGTAAATTATCCACAAAGAAGAACAAAATCACATCATTTTCAGGGAAATGGAGAGAACTAGAGAACATCATGCTAAGCGATATTAGTAAGACACTAAGAGTAAAAAATCAGATGTTCCCCCTAATCTGTGGGAGCTAGATAGAATGGGATGTAGAAGGGACTTAGAAAGGAAGAAGAAGAAAT